>JAKSZT010054473.1:1045722-1075938 GCA_026826555.1 Tolypeutes matacus | reverse complement strand
AAAAGTGCTGCACTATGCAAAATTCACACAATAAAAACCCTAAGATTTATGAGGAAGACAGGGTTATGGGTACAACATGCAACACCATTGTTGGGGACACAGTGGAAAAAAGGTAAGAAATTTATAAAAGCAGTAGCAGATTTATGTACACTTTAAATAGTTAAGAAATATATTAAAAATTACATTAAAAAGCACTTAACCTTGAAAAAGACCTAAATGGATGTGGGCACTGGAAGTGTTAAGCACATTAATTATAGTGAAATGATACAAGGATTATCTGTAATCAGAGGAAAAGTTGTAACCTCGGATGTGGATGTGTGTGGCTTATAACACATGTGGTGAATTTAAATAATTGTTAAATGTTTAAAGTGTGAGTGTTTCAAATTTTGTGTAGTTCTTCACAGCTCAGCTCAGCTGTGTACAGTTTTTGGCATTCAGCTAGTGTTTCTTGGTGGTGAATTTGCACATAAAGAAAAATAAAATACATACTATGCTCAAATTATTCCCTAATATATACATTACATTGGAATAAATTTGTATTTCAAAATAAGTATTATAGCAGAACTTATTGTAAGAGGCAAAGAAGAGCTCAAAGGAGTGTCATTTGATACTATTGTCTCAGCTCATAGTATATTTACTATGCCTGCATCAAAGAAGACAATATGAAATTCAAATTAAAAATGAGAATTTTGAGGAATTTTGCATTGAATTGAAATTGAATATGTATTTTAATGTTTTATCTTTTGAGGTAGTGACTCTCATAATATAGCCAAATAAATCACATTCTACTGACATGCCTGGCCTACTTCACCATTGAACACCCATAGCAACCACTTGACAGAATTCTAAGAAAAGCCTCAGCAATTTTTAAGACCATCCTGTTTTGTCTTGATACACTAATTCTGAAATAAAGAGGAAGGGCTGTTTCTTTAAGGTGCACTTTGCTTTGGTCACCTATATCTTAACACAATAAAGACAGGGAGGGGGTGAGTTTAGATGAATATTTTCAAGTCCTAATTAAGTTCTAGGCACTTTAAGAACAACCTAATTTAGTTCTCTCAACAAATAGCAGTGGATGGACTTATTAGCCCATATATTTTACAGATAATGAAAATGAGTTTCAGATAAGTTAAATATTTTTCCCAACATCACACATCAGTAAACTGCAGAATGAGGATTATAAAACATGTCAATCTGTTGAAATAAAGTCCATTGCATCACATTCTTCCATACTAAATCTGTGACTGAGTTACAAAGAAAAGTATTTAACTTGGTTATTTTCTATCTAGATTTGTAGCTGAGGTTCAGTAAATATGAAAAGAAATGTACCATGCCCATCTTTCCCCCAAACTAGCTTTCTGTCTTTTTTCTTCACTATTATGAATATTCTGACCTAAAACCTTGAGCTTATCTTTGTATCCTCCTTTACTCATCATGTGATAATTTACAAGTGATTATTTATTTCTAAAGCATGTCTTGAATCTTTTTAAATCTTTCGATTTTTTGTACTACCATTCCAATATACACCATGTAAATTCAAAGCTGTATTACTGGAAAAAATTCTAACCTGTCTCTCTTACCCTGGGACCTACTTCAAATTTATCCTTCAAAACACCAATAAATAAATGCGATTAGGCCTCTGGAATTTGTGAAAGCAAAGAAAGCAGAGAAACTTATATATTGGAATAGAACGCCTGCAGTCATGCATTTTTATGCACATTTTTCCTAAGGTTATTAGTTTCACGGAGTTTTGCCAAAGTGGGATAGTTTCCTTCCAGGCAGTCATTGGAATAAAAAGTGATAAAAAGCCATTTTTATTTACAGGCATTATGAATAAGTTTAGCAGGAAGTATTATTTAACACATACGTTAAGTAACTAGTGCATAGATCTCATATAGCCACGGAAATATGCCAAGATATCTGTTTTTCAGACGTATTTGCTTCACCTACTACCATGAACAAAGCTTCGCCTTACATTAATGTGAACACAAAACTTTTAAGTTCTTTTTTCTAAGCCCCTAGACTCCCCAGGTTTCCTGCCCCAGTGCTGGACTAGATGCCTTCAGGAATCGGCATTAGTCAAATACTAATTAATTAATTAATACCTAAGCTTTTATAAACCTGCGAAAGAGGTTATTTGAACAGAGAGAATAGAAATAAATTTACTCAAAACTCGGTTCAAAATTAATGTTGCGTTTCCACGTTAAGATAGAGCTTGGGGCACAAGTGAGAACTTTCACACTGACAGTAGCTTTAAAGGAATTTCAAAAGCAGTCACAATTCATGGATACAGAGGTTAGAAGTGACGATTGTTCCAGCCCAGATGAACGTAAGTTGGATTCAGAGAAAGAGGAAGTTTAAAGTAAGTCTTTATTCCTGCTTCAGTTTTGGCAAGATTATTCTGAAAATCCAAGGGGAATACTGCTCAATGTTTGAAGGAATATTTACTGCTTTGATTTTATATTTATTGCCCATAATACTGGTATTTTAGAGCATAAAGTTACTTTTACTTTACAAAGTCTATTAGGTACACATTTTAAAAATGCATTTCTCTTGGCTGTTTTACACTTCAAAAGATGGATGGAGGTATGTGGGTGCTTGAACCTTATTTGGTTTGGTTTATGAATATTTCGAGTGTATCGGTGGTGTGAGGAACCTTTCAGAATGCCTTTTCTAACAGTTGTTTTGATGTTGGGCTTTATGAATCTGATCCTTTGAAACAAACTGTGCTATACTTCATTGCCTTTGAGAATTTGGCTCTTTTGTTGCACAGTGGCCTTCTGTTTCACCTTAAAGCATTTCAGATTTTTTTTTGCAGGGCATCAGTCCTGAAATTCCACAGCCTTTCCATACTTTGAAACAAATTGCAAGAGAGATGAACAAATCGCTTGTTCAGAAAATTACTGTACTGGCACTAGTAGCACTAGCATTGAAGAATTTGCAATGGTGTAGTTTGTAACTTTGTGGTGGTGGTGAAGAATGCCTGCATAGTTGATGCTATTTTCTGATAAATATACGTAAGGTTCAGAAATTTCACTGGACTCAATCACTGTTTCCAGAGCATTAATTCTTAAATCTCTAATTTCTTCTTTTCTACTATTGTCCTAATTCTGGTCTTTATCTTTCATTGGTTATTCAGGATCCCAACTTGTGCTCAACATGCAGTTTCCATGAGACCTCTCCTTCCAACCTCTGCCTCTTCTATGACTTCCACCGTCACCAACATCAAATCATTCTTTCAATGTTAATAGAGCTATCTTTCTGGAATAGATTCATATTTCCACCAAGGCTCTTTTCTCCTTCATTTCCTTTAATCAAAACCCTCTATAATTTGGGCTCCTCTTTCCTCATGTGCTATCACTCCCATGTAATCTATATTTGATCGAGATTAAGGATGTTTCTTGAACTCATATTCACACACAAACATCTTCATGATGTTTTTCATGCTAAGGAACAACATATTCAGATAGCATTTGTATATTTTCACTTAGCTAACTAAATTGAATTCATCCTTTGCAACCTAATTTATTTATTCATCTATTTATTTATTTATCATGGTAGTTATCGAATACTGAGCATGATCTAGACACTGTGCTACAAACAGAGAGTACAAAAAGGAATGAAACATAATCCATTAACTTAAACAATGCCATAGGATTTCTGTGATAACCACTCTTTGACTTGGCCCATCAATTCATAAACACAAATGAAAATATTCAATCCAGTTTCTTCTTCCCGTTAATTTTATACTTTTTATACTATTCTATATATTGTATGATATTGTGTGACTAATATCTCCCTCACTAAATTTTTATGCTCCTTGGAAGAATATTCTGTATTTAATTTATCCTGTTTCTGCAGAATTAAACTGAGCAAATGAATGATTTGATGCATTATATTCTTTACATTGTCTAGTAACACTTAGGACTATGCCAAAGTCAATGTTTCTTGTTATTGGTCATGGTGATAGTAGAGTTGATTTACCAAACTTAATAATTTGCTTCTTGACAGGTTTGTAACACATGAATTGCAATTCTTTTAGGTTTTTTTGTCTGTTTTTTTCCTCATTAAGGAAACTCAATGACAAAATTCAAACCTGTGCAAATGATAGTGTGCACATATATACATGCCAAAGTAGATAAAATTGGGAGTTTAAAATAAAATACAATTTATAAAACACCAACTATCTTAAGACAAAGAAATCCTTTCAGTTTTCTGAAAATATGAGTTGCTGCTTTCAACTATTAAAATGCAATTGTGCTTTCTACTTGGAGAAGCCATCTTAAAATCTTTATTTTAATGTAAATCAAATACTGAGATGCAATCAATTTTGAAGTAAATAATGTCTTTTATGTATATATTTAGGCGGTACCTGGGATTGAACCTGAGACCTTGTACATGCAAACCAGACGCTCAACCACTGAGCTACACTCCGCATATCTTTTTTATTATAATTAATGAGAAGTCTAACTACAGAATTAATACCTGATTCATATCTTGCCAACATGAGATGACCTTGTCAGAAAATTGTATTTTCTACAGAAATCTCTGTAGCTGCATCTTGCAGTACAGTATTCTTCATGACAATATTTTTTTTTCTCTATCCTTGTACATCAGCCCTCAAAGTCCCTGTGTAACTTTCAGGTTTATTAAGGGTGGCAGCAACTATATTATTTCATAAAATGAAAACCCTGCTGCTGCTGCTGCTGTTGAACTGTAAAATAAGTTATCCTGGCCGTAACTCAAGCCATGCCTGAGACCTTTTGTGAGCACCTGCATAAACGCGCCACAGAGAAATGGGCAGTAGGAAGTAAATAGTGTTCTGCCCCAACCATATCCTAGAGATAACTATGAGGGCAAGTGGGTTTATTTTTCATGATGTACAGTATCCTTTCATGTAAATTTCAATCTTTTATATTTGTGTTATACTATAGATGCTATTAATTTTCTTTTAATATATTTCTTTTATTTTTTCTAAAAGATACTTAGATTACACAAAATGTTACATAGAAAAATAAAAGGGATTCCCATATGCTCCACTCCCCACACCTCCCACTTTTCCCCACATTAAAAACTTCTTTCATTAGTGTGGTATATTCATTGCAATTGGTGAACACATTTTGGAATATTGCCACTAAGTATGGATTGCAGTTTACATTGTAGTCCACACTCTCTCAATTCATATGTTCTTTATACCTAATGAATTGGTGTTTTGAATATTATTATATTATTTAAATTATCATTTTTCATTAAGCTTGAATAAAGTTGAACTCCCTTGTGACCACACACAACATGTCTTATCAACTAAAGAAAAAAAAAAATGGAATCCTATAGATCTTTATTGTTGACAGGGTAAATCATACCCTGAAATCTCTAAAACTCAGTTTTAGCAGTGTGCTTTTTCTTCAAATCTGACACTGAATGGCAGTATTTCAAATTTTCTCCCTTCTCTTTCTTCTGAAACTTCTCAAAACTTCCACTTGTCTTCATAACAAGCGTTAAGTCCCTCCTCTTCCAAGTCTTTATTCATTTAAATCAACCTTGTCTTTATTGCTTTCTTAAATTAAACATGTAACACCATGACCCACAGTTACATAACAAAATATCTAAAACCAAACCTGTGAAATCTTGATTAATAGGGATTGGGAGAAAATGGGAAACTGTGAGTATTTAAGTAAATATGTTTAAATTTTATCTAATTTATCTAAATTTTAGAGTATTTCATGTAATAACAATATTACTTAGGAGGTTGTTATAAAGGAATGGATACAGATAGGCATGAAAAGCTTATAACATATATCAAGTTAGTTTTTGTGCATGAAACACAAAGCAAAACATAAGTTGTATAAGTGTGTGTGTGTATATATTTGCATGTCAGGGAAGATACTTGGGACTAGTTACTTTGTAGTTTATATTGGTTAAGCTGATGTCTAAAATTGTGAACCACAGAGCAAAAACACTTTCCTGGGTTGAAATTCTTGTCTGCACTTGATATCAATTTGACTTTGGGAAAATTACTTAATGGCTTTGTAACTAAGTTTCCCCTTAAAATGTGGTGATGACAATAACATCCATTTCATAGGTTTATTTTGAGAATTAAATGAGATAACCCTTGAAAAGCCCATAGAAGAATGCATGGTAATTATCAAATGCTCAATAGATGTTAGTAATAAAAATGAATGAGTCTGTTTAGAAAATGAGAAAATACTGAACCCCATCTCCATCTAGTGGACTCATTTTTCTCACATTAAAGCTGTACTATTTTTTGTAGGCTTTAAATAGATTTAATTTTTATCATGTACAGTTAGCTTCCTGCTCAGATTTTACTTCCCAAAATGTCTGTACATATTAATTCTGTAGCTATGATCTTTTTAAAATTGACTTAGAAGGTAGCTTTACTCTTAAGATCTGGTCAAGGAAAAATCCTAAATGTGTGAAAAATTAATTCATTATTTCTATGGAATTCTGGACAAATTCAAGTCTATTTTCAGAAGACAAGCAGCAGGTAGAGTTTAAGGCATTTGAGCACATACTGTTATATTTTATTATCTTTATCTTTTGATTATCATGAGTACTTACCACTATGTACCAATACGTGCTCTGAAATTTTCCATAACATTTTTCTTATTGCTCTACATCATGATAAAAATGTTTGGACTTTCAAGCTATCAAATCACCCTTTTGTTTATTTTGAAGTAAATAGACTTATGTGCTTATTTGTTTTATTTTGTTCCCTTTATTTCCTTGTGGAAATTCCATCCAGTTCTTTTGGACAAAATTTGCATGGAGATGGGAAATCATTCTTTCAGACATTTATTCCAGTCACAATATTCTATGATCATAAAAAGATGTTTAGCCATGCCTTTGGATGATTGGGAGAGCAGATGTACCTGTCTTTAATTGGCAGAATTAACCATCCACAGTCTTGTGTGCCAGAGAATATAGTTACTGTGTGATCCTAGAGTATATTTCACTGGGTTCATGTATATAGCACAGTGAACAAAAATGGTATGATTGTTTAGACCCCATTGTTTACCACCATCCTCCCCCCACACTCTAACAAATTGCTTTCAATGGAAGGCAGTGTAATGAGTTGAAGAATGAGCTCTCAAAAATTCATGCTATCAGAATCTCAGAATGTGATCTTACTTGAAAATAGAGTTTCTGCAGATATAGTTAAGGTAAGGATCAAGATGAGATCAGACTGGATTAGGTTGGGCCCTAAATCCAATGAGAACTTTCTTATAAGAGATAGAAAAGGATGCACAGAGATAAGAGGTTGATGTGAAGATGGAAGCATGTAATGGAGAGATGACTCTAACTGAAAGGAAAGTCAAGGATTGCTGGCAATCAACAGAAGCTCAGAGGGAGATGTGGGGTGATTTTCTCCTCGAGGAACCAGAAGAAATCAACCCTTCCAATTACTTGATTTTGGACTTATGGTCACCTGAACTGTGAAAGAATAAGTTTCTGTTGTTTTAAGCCACGTAGTTTATGGTAATTTTTTATGGCAGTTCTAGAAAACAAGTAAAAGCAATTTTGTTTATACTTTTGGAAGTATATCTCCTAGAAACATTCATATTTTCATATTGGTTCCTTATATTTTATTTTATTTTTTTTCCTTATATTTTAGAAAACTAATTTGATGTCCTAATTCTGGATGTGTGAAGTATGAAATACAATTTTATTGTAAACCACAAAATAGAATAATGAATGGCATGAGAAAACTAGGTTAAAAATATTTTGAAAATAAGCTTAAAGAAAGTGCCACCAGCAAGATCACTAGTTTGCAGTAGATCATGGTTTATTAATTTCCATGCTGTGAAGTGGAAATAAATGGCCTATCATATTAATGGATAGTTCACATTTTAATAATATCAATGTGTTACTTGCACATTGCCTCTTTAGGACAAATTTTCATATCTGGCATGTGGCTCATTCATACAACCTGGATTCTCATTTTGGATTTGCATGGCCTATACAATTTGCATCCAATACTGGTGTTAGTATCTTCATTATTTCAAGAACACCTAAAAGTGATTCATAGTGAATGATTTTCTGGTTTTCCTAACAGAGGCATACATATGAGCAAAACCATTATTTAATATCATTAGACAGCTTATTGAATATAAAATGTCTATATAATTGTTTAAAGTGTGAGTAAGTTTATATATTTAAGAAATAAAAAAACAAAGAGACAGAAGAAAATATTTATACAAAGAGAGTAGTAATATCATCTAGCTAGATATAGAAAAAGTAGTCTAGAAATAACTGTCAAATAGAATTTAAAAAAAAATGATTTAGTGAAAATGTTTAAAGACTTTGCATATTAGTTATTAAATATGATTGCATATTTGTCAAGGAAAACCCATTGCAAAGTTTGATCACTGAAACCACTGTGATCCTTAGTATCACTTTCATAATGCACAAGGATCATATGTATTTCATATTTTCAAATAGGAAAATAAGCAGTTATGAACATGTACATGCTCATTGGAAAAGACAAATGAAATAAGACTGAACAAAAACCTAATAAAGGAAAATCTTAACACTCAAAGATAATCCTTGTTCACATTTGATCATCATTCTTCCAGACATTTTTAATACATATTATCCTATTTACATATATGTGTTTCTCCAATAGCATACAGCATTGCTTAAAGATGCTTTTTCTGTGCCAGGCAATAATTTTTATCCTGTGCCTGAATTAACTATTTAAATATTCAAAATAAACATGAGATGTCAAGAATTGTGAAGGGTCTGTGATTTAACCCTACTTACAAGCTTTCAAGTTAGACTTATTCTATGTAATAAACATAGCCCTGGTGGAAATCTCTATTTCTCTCTTCCAAAGCTGTTGGCTTTACAAACATCCTTGAAAAGATAGACCAGAACAAAAGGTAAGGCATAAAACATACAGAAACACAAGAGACTTATGTAAAATTGTTTCCTAACAAAAGGTAGATTTAACAAAGCTGGTCTAGGTCAGACTCTACCCCAGAAATCTGGAATTGAGAGTAGGAGGATTGAGTCATTCTGATCTGATATACTTCATAAAGGAAAAACAACAGGAAACCAAATGTCTCTGAAATTTTCTTTCTGTGGCCCAGTTATCAGAATAAGTGATTCTTGGTATATACATTGCCTTCAGTGTTTCACTGTTATATGAAATATTGCCAAATGCAGGTACAGTTTTGCATACATATCTAAGCATTTCTTAATGAAATTGCTAGAAGAATTGATGGGTCAACAAGATAACACAGTATCTGTTTTTCTAGGCCAGCACACATTGATTACTATTGAGTCACTATTTTTATTGCAACCAATAAGTTGCAGTATTTGCATATGTTTATTGAACATTTACATTTACATTCTTCAAAATTATTATTTTCTGTTCTACTTTTTATAGGAGGAAATATGATGAATTAAAAAGTAGTCAATAACAGTAATAATGACAATAATAAGACTAATTAATATTCAACAGTTATTTTGAATTAAGGATTATTAACCTTCTATCATCTATGGTACAAATACTTATTCATGGTTATTTTTGCTCTACAAATGATTTTAGGCACCAAATAGTCAAATTTATAAATCATTTTCATTGTAAAATCTTAATATTTATGCCATGCTTGGGAAGTACTCTTAAAACTCTATTGGGTATATACCCAGTAGTGGTATTGCAGGGTCACATGGCAAATCTATATTCAACTTCTTTAGGAACTGCCAAACAGTCCTCCATAGTGGTTGTACCATCCTGCATTCCCACCAACAGTGAAGAAGTGTTCCTATCTCTCCACATCCTCTCCAACACTTGTAGTTCTCTGTCTTTTTAATAGTGGCCATTCTGATAGGTGTGAAATGATATCTCATTGTAGTTTTGATTTGCATTTCCCTAATCATGAGTGATGTTGAGCATTTCTTCATGTGCTTTTTTGCCATTTGTATTTCTTCTTCGGAGAAATGTCACTACGTATATACCCAGAAGAACTGAGAGCAGTGACACGAACAGACATCTGCACACCGATGTTCATAGCCACATTATTCACCATTGCCAAAAGTTGGAAACAACCCAGGTGTCCATCAACAGATGAATGGATAAACAAACTGTGGTCTATTCACACGATGGAATATTACGCAGCTGTAAGAAGAAATGAAGTCATAAAGCATATGGCAACATGGATGAACCTGGAGGATATTATGTTGAGTGAAGCAAGCCAGACACAAAAGAACAAATATTGTATGAATGCATTACTATGAACCAAATATATTGTGTAATATATTGTTTGATGATGGAGTTTCAATTAAAGGCCATGACAACTGACAAAAAAGCAGGTCACCCTGGAATGTAGGAAACAAGCCCTCCAGTCTCATGCTAATAGGAGCTGGGTGGGGAAATATGTTGAGCTTGTAAGATTTACAATGTCTGTGAATTTCAGGAAGGAAAAGAGGAACTGACCCATTAACTTTTAAGACTTGCTCATTTTAGTAAAATGTAAACTGTCAAGTATCTATTACCTTTGTATATGTACATATATATTTTCTTTGTTCTAAAGCCAAAATAAAAGCCACACCTTAGGAGGTGGCGGGGCTCTTCTCTCCATATCAGACGGAGGGTCCCCTGATCCCAGTTTTTCTCTTTGTCTTATTCTTTCTTTCTCATCCCCGGCACCATTTTCACGGACCCAGTTCCTGACCGCCAACAGTTTGATTCAAAAAAAAAAAAAAATTTACATGTATCCATTACATTTAATTGAGAAATGTATATATTTATTCATCTGTGTTTACTTTTTAGTTTTTAATTGTTTATGTTTTCAATTATCAAATGTTCAAAATAAAGTTAAAAAAAAACAACTCTATTGGGGAGCAGTTGTAGCTCAATGGTTGAGCCCCTACTTCTCATGAATGAGGTCTTGGGTTCAATCTCTGGTACCTCCTAAAAAAAAAAAAAAAAAAAAAAAACTGAGACTGAGACTGTAAAGCTAACTTTAATTGGAGGGAATGGATTTATATGGATTATTTATTCTCTTAATCCTTTGAAACATCATGAAGTATTGGAGGAGGAGTTCAAATTATAAATATTCAAGTCTGAGCTATTTATCTTAGCATGTTTTCTTTTCTCAAGCTCCTCCATTAAATAGAAGTGCCATTGCATTGGGAGCAAACAACCCTGTAGGAATGGGTGGCCCTGAGTGTTAGTTTCATCTCCCTATTCCAAGAGGAAATGTGTCATTCTCTTTAAACAAGAATTATCTGACTTTAATTTGATAGTCATATATTTCCCCTCATAAATGAAAAGTGGACTTGTCTCAGTATCTTATAGCTCTTTGTTAGAATGCTGAGATAAAGGGGAAAATCGCCTTATGCGGAATCAACATTTATCCTCTTTCTCTCCTACCACTGTACTTAGCCTGCAAGTAGAGTAAAATTTTAGAAACGTCACAGTTCTTGAAAGTGCAGTCTTCAGGGAAAAAAATGTAGTGTAATTTAATCATGTATTTCCTATAAACAGAGAATATAATGCTTTGCCTATCCTCCTCATTTTATCTAACTAATGTACAAATATTTTTTTTCCTTTAGGCTTGGCTCAAGCATTACTTTAGTGATTAAGACTTTCCTGCACCCAAAACCACTGCTTCCTATTAGAATAGGCTACTTACTTTTTAAAATATTTCTATACTAGAATGTTTAAATGCCTATTTTTAAACATGTATGTCAATAACCATAATGTATAGTATAGAGTTTGGCATGGAGTTAAGTATATAATAACACTTTACTAAATGAATGAATAAATAAGTGGATGCCTTTTCTGATTTTATTTTCTTGGTGTGGCCCCTGATAGTCAGTGAAATACATTGTAAACTTGAATGAATACAGAATTCAACAAAAGGAACTTTGGAAATGATTTTTATACAGGAACACTTATGTTCCTTAAGGTGATATATTTTTCCAGATCTGTACAAATATCTCACTAAAATATCTGAATCTGACCTTGACAACAGTTAAAGCTGACTATATAAATCTATCAATGTAACTTATAGATAATACAACCTATTAATTTACATCTTCTTTCTTTGTCTATATCTATAGGTTTTTAATTCTTTGTGTGTGCATAATTTCCTCATTGTCTTGTGTCCCTCAATGAGTATATTGATTAAATATATCCTTGCTCTTTAAGTTAGAGAACCATGAGGTTATAATCATGAAACAATACTAGTAGGCCCAATCTTATATTTTATATATGTAGAAAGAGTATATGAAACATCTTTTTTCTCTACTAATAAAAATATCCAACAAAGAACTGTTCTTCCTTTTGGAGATATTTCTTTCTTTTAAAATGTATAAAAATTGTCCAAGTGTGTTTGCAGTCCAATTACCTTGGAAGATAATGGCTACTTTATTCATATTTTAGGTGAAGTTGAATCGCATAAAATGTTCTGGAATGACAGCTGAGGACAAAGTGCTTTATTTTGAGGCCAATGGACAAGAATAAAAGCTTTACTGCATTTTACTTGAACGCTAACTTATGATGTGCAATCCATTCTCAGTATAAGTATTAGAAACACCAAACAAAATTCAGAAAAATGTATAACAGATTTTAAAATAATGTAGCCTTTATTTAGTTCTATTTTGTATTTTAATTTTCAGTACTAGTCATTTCACTTTCTGACTTAGAACAAGAAGAAATTTTGTAAAGAAAATGAAAAATGCCAGAATATAATGATTTCTAACTTTGTTCATTGATTGCTATAAATCCATAAGTTTTTTGAATACTGTGAAGTTTTCAACCAAGCCTTTTCAAATTTGTTAAAATTAGTTTGATTGTCTTTTTATCATTGAGAGGTAGGTATGCATATGTATACATGTTTGTATCCTGGATATCATTCTTTTGTCCGCTACATGTTTTGAAAAAATTTTTTACCTACCTATGTCTTGACTTCTTATTTTCTAAATGATATATTTTGATAACGAGAATATTTTAACTTTTATAAAGTATCATTTATTAATGTTTTGTGGATATGCTGTTACCTCAGAACATTTTCCAACCCTCAATTCATCGAGATTTTCATTCTTTCCACTAAATATGGAAATCTTAGGTCTATAAAATCTTGAGTTAATTTGTGCATATGATGTGAGTTAGGATTCACAGTTTATGTTTCCCCCATAGAGATATCCAGTTGTTAGAGCACAAATTGGCAACAAGGTTTTACTTTGACTGTTGAAGAGTTTTGGGCCCTGTCTAAAAAAACCCTCAATCTTCTATATAACTGTGGGTCTATTTCTGGATCTATTCTGTTGTGCTGATCTGTTTGTCTATCCACAATATCTCACTACCTTGATTACAGAAACTTTATAATAAACCCCAGAATCAGTAAATGTGTGTCCTTCAATATTGTTATACATTTTCAGATATGTGTTGCATTCCCATGTATGAAGGTTAGACTAATGTGTCACCTTGGCCAGGTAATTGTGTCCAGGTGTTTAGTTCAGCAAGCACTGGGCTAATTGTAATACAAGAACATTTATGGACTTTGGTCACCAGTGAGTTTACTGCATGGATAGCTGATTACATCTGCATCAATCAGGGAGATTGCCAGTCAGCAATGGGTGACGCTTATATCCAATCAGTTGAATACCTTAAAAGGGGAAGTGATGTCAACATTCAGAGAGAATTTCCCAGCTCATCTTTGGACAGCCAGTTTCTCCTGGAAACTCATCAAGGGCCTTCCTTGGACTTTCATCTGAACCTCTGGTTTGCATCCTGCCTGCGAAACCTGGACTTGTGCATCCCCATGGTCGCATGAGAGACTTATAAAATCTCATATTTTGACAGATATCTCCTGTTGATTCTGTTTCCCTAGAGATCCCTGACTAATACACAATAAGAAATTTATAATTCACTTGCCATTTTCTATTTTAAAAAACTCACTGGGATTAATGTCAGGATATGCTGACTATTTAAATAAATTTAGGAATAATTGGTATCTTAAAAATACTTAGTCTTCCAAAAAATGGACATAATAAATTTCTTTGTTATATTTATTCTTATTTGTTTTATGGGATTTTTTAAAAAGTTATTTTAAATAGAATTTTTCATAAATTTCATTTTCAAAAATTTTCTATTGTACATAGAAATACAATTGATTTATATATACACTATATCCTAAAAAAAAATCACTAAGATTACTTATAAGTTCTCATATTTGCTCTGTATTCCATAGGATTTCTATGAAGACAATCTTGTTCCCTGTGTACAGATACATTTTTGTTTCTTTCTAAACAAGCTTCATGATGTTCTTTGGCTAAGACTTGGGTAAAATATTGTATAGAAGACAGAGAGTTATCATCCTTACCTTGTTCCTGATATTAGGAGGCAATCATTTAGTATTTACCATGAATTATTATGCTAGCTGCACATTCTTTATAATTCCCCTTTATTATACTGAGGAAGTTTAATTTTATTTGCATTTTTATTTATTTATTAGGCTGAGAGATTTTGTTAGTGGATATTGCACTTTTCAAAATTTTTTTTCAATTTATTGAGGTGGTGATATTTATTGCTTATCCTTTTAACATTATAAATTATGTGGATTTTTAAAATTAAACCAACTATGAATTCTTGGGATAAACTATTGAGCCTGATGCTCAATACTGGTTGCATATTGCTTGATTAAATTTTCTAATATTTTGTTAAGGATTTTACAACTGTAGTCATGAGAAACATGTTCTGTAATTATCTTTTCTTGAAATATCTTTAACTGGTTTTGTTATGAGGGTTATGTTGACCATTTAATGTTACTTGGAATGTGTTCTGCCCAACCATATTTTCTGAGATAGTTTGAGTAGAATTGGCTTTGTTTCTTCCTTAAGTGTTTGACAGGATATTCTGGTGAAACCAATTTCTTTAATATATATTGGACTGTTCAAGTTTTCTATTGAATTTTTTCTTCATTTTTGTAAATTGGATTTTATTAGAAATTAGTCCATTTTTATCTAATTTGCCAAGATTTGTAGAATAAAGATGTACATTATTTATTTATAATCAGTTAATGTCTACAGAAATCTCTCTTTCATTCATAACATAGGTAATTTTTGTTTTCTTTTAATTTTACTTGATCAATCTTTCCAGGAGATTATTAATATATTAATATTTTCAAATAATCAAGTCTTGTATTTATAAAATATCTTTATTGCTTGTTTTCTATTTAATTGATTTCTTTGTTTATTTTTATTATATCCTTTCTTCTATCTATTTTATGTTTTCTAGATTTTTAAGGTAGAAATTTAGATCATTAATTAAAAAAAAATTCTTATCTAATGAAAGCTTTTAAAGCTATACATTTTCCTGAAGCACTGCTTCAGCAGCTCCTTATACATTTATAGTTTTGTTAAAAGTATTTTCTAAATACCCTTGTAATTTTTTACTTTAATCTTTCAATGATTTAGAAGTGTATTGCTTAATTCCCAAATATGTGTGACATTTTTTCAATATCATGTTACTTTGATTTCTTTTGAATATCAGTGTGGTCAGAGAACATATTCTATAAGATTTCAATCTCTTGTCATTTACTGGACCATGTTTTATTGCCCAGCACATTGTCTTCCCTGGTTAATATTTCATATCCACTAAAAACATTGTGCATTCTTATGTTATTGTCTGTTTTATACAAGTCAAATAGTTCAAGGTGGTTCATAGTTTTGTTCACATCTTCTATATAATTGCTGAATTTTTAAGTTTTTCTATCAAATATTTGGACACTAAAATTTCCAACCATGATTTTTTATTGTCTCACTCTTTTTAGGTACATGCATTGATATATAATTTTATCATATTTTTATTGCCAACATATATTTCTTCATATTTCATATTCAACATATATTTCTTTGATAATTCAAGTGTGTCACTTTTGTTAGGCTATAGTTGGACCTTATTTTTATCCATTTTGAGAATATCTGCCTTTTATTAAGGGTTTTTATTCTATCAATATTTCATTCAATGCCGTTATTGATATGGTTTGAGTTAAGTCTGTCATATTATTCCATCTGGTTTTGATCTTCTTTTCCTCCTCTTCTGTCTTCTTTTGGTTTAAAGAAGTTTTTAAATATTATATGATAATTCCTCTGTTCACTGCATCTCTTTGTGGTACATTTTTTATTGTGGCTCTAGTGATTGCATCCTTAATTAATTGCAGTCCATATAGAATTAATACTGTAACATTTCCTATAATATGCTTGGGTCATATACCATATGCCTACTAGACCTTGGGTGCTATTGTATATATACAAATGTATGTTACATCTAGATACATTATGAACCCTGTCATAAAGTGTTAAAATGTTTCCTTTAAGAGTCATGTCTTTTAAAGAAGTAAAAAGAAAAGAAAAAAAAAGTCTTCTATAGCTACCTACATATTTACCATTCCTGTTGCTCTTCATTCTTAGAATTTATTAAACTTTCTATGTGATACCATTTCTCTTCAGCTGAGAAATGTATTAGCACTTACTGTAGTACAGGTGCTGGCAATGAATTATCTGTTATCGTTTATCTTAATATATCTTTAGTTAGTGCGGTGGGTTATATTATGTGCTCCAGTTAAGACATGTTCTTTATCTTAATCCACATTCTTATGGGTGTCAATCCCTTGTAGTACCTTATGAATATGTTATTTTAGTATATTAAAGTGCAGCCAACTGAGGCAGGGTGACCTTTAATCTGGATTACTGGAGTCTTTTATAAGCAGAAAAAAATCTGACTGTGAGAAAAAGCCATGAGAAGGAACCAGAAGCCAAAAGTTAACAGAACATGGAAGAAAATGAAGGGGACATCATCATATGACCCGAGGCAAGGCTATAAGCCAAGAAACCCCAAGCATTGCAGTAGCCACCACCAGAATGTTACATATTTTTTGGAAGAAAGCACATCCTTGCTGAGGCCTCAGTTTTGGATTCTCTAGGCTCAAAACCATGAACCAGTAAATTCCCATTGTTTAAGCCAACCCGTTGTGTAGTATTTGTCATAGCAGTCTGGCAAAAAAAGACAATTAGCTTTAATTTTTAAAGGATATTTTTGCTGGATATATAATTCTGGGATGACATGTTATGTGTTTCTATTGATGTTGATGGAGATTTGTTCATCACTTTAAAGATGTTCTTCCATTGTCTTTCAGTCTTCCAATTTTTAATAACCAGAAGCCAGCCAACATTCATATAGTTGCTCATCATTATATAATGAGATATTTTTGTTCTTACCTGATTTCAAGGTTTATTATCTTTATTTTTCAGTAATTGACTTAAGGTGAACCTAAGTTGTATTGCTTGCTTTGAATCTTGTGCATTTGATGAGCTTCTTGAATCTGCAATTTATACTTTTCCCCATGTTTAGAAAAAGTTGACTTTTAATTTTTCAATTAATTTTCTTCCCTGTCCTTTCTTTTCCTTCTTCTGAGACAAAATAAAACTCTGTTCAATTTATTCATTTGTTCAATCTTATTGTCTTCCGTATTCATAAATATTGTTAAAATTATATTTATATTTCTTCAGTCTCCCTGCCAGTTTCGTTTGCTATCTCTAAATCAATATTAAGTCCATCCATTGTTTTTTTTTTTCATTTGAATAATGTAATTATCAGTCCTAGAATTTTCATTTGACTCTATTTTAGTTTCTATTTCTCTGCTGCTATTCCCCATATGTTAATTCACTATTGCCACATTTTCCTTTAACTTCTTGAATATTTATATTAGCTACTTTAAAGCTGTTGCCTGCTTATCAAGATTGGCTAAATAATTTGTAGGGCACAGTACAAAATGAATATGTGTGACCCTTTGCTCAATAATTGAGAATTCCAAGATAGCAACAGCAGAATATTAAACCAAGTGTAAGCCCCGGTAAACCCAGCACCTCTGTGTGACTAGCCCTGCTGATAACTACAAATTCTGGGTTATTATATACTATAATTTATTTTAATTATTTCAGTATTGCCTCTAGAGTTTTCTCCATTTTTTATCATTAAAAAGTATACATCAAATAATTTCATTCAAAATATTTCTATAGACACTTGTACATTTTAAAATTCTAACTAGATACCCCCAATGATGAATATGTATGTAGAAATTAATAGGCTTTTTGTTGTTCCTCTTCATACTTTGAAAAATGCATCTACTGTACCTCTTCCCATTTTTCACCCAGCTTCACTTTTATAGAAGTTTTATGGAGATATAATCCATTTAGTATACAACTCACCCATTTAAAATGTAAAATTCATTCAATTTAATAGATTTTAGATAATACACATAGTTATGTGAGCATCATCACAATCAATTATGGAACAGTTTTATCACTCTCAAAAGAAATTCTGTAGCAGTTAGCATCACCTTCCATTTCACCCAGCCTGTGCCCCGTCAGTCCAAGGATAACTCTAATCTATGTTCTGTTCCTATAGATTTCATAATTCTGGACATTTCTTATAAATAGAGTATACAATACACAGCTTTTGTGATTGACTTGTTTCACAGAGTGTAATGTTTTCAAGGTTCATCTGTGTTGAAGCATGTATGAGTATTTTATTTCTTTTATTGACAAATAGTATTCCATTGTGTGTGTGTGTGTGTATATATATATATGATTTTATTTATCAATTCATTAGTTGATAGACATTTACATTTTAATTATTTCCATTGTTTGGCTATTATGATAATACTACTATGGGCATCATGTCACATTGTTGTGTGGACATATATTTTCATTTCTCTTGATATATATCTAAGAATGGAATTGCTAGGTAAAGTGATAACATATGTTTAACATTTAGAGGAACTGTCAAACTGTTTTCCATAATGGTTGCATCATTTTACATGCTCATCAGCAGTGCATGAAAGTTGTGATTTCTCCATATTCTGCCCAGCATTTGTTATTATTTGTCTTTTGGATTACAGCCATCTTAGTATCCGTGATATGGTATCTCATTATGGATTTGATTTGTGTTTCCCTGATGGCTAAGGATATTGAGCATTTTTCCTGTGCTTGTTGCTCATCTGTAAAACTTCTTTGGAGAACTGTCTCTTCAGAAACTTTGCCCATTTCAATTGGATATTTGTCTTTTTATTATTGAGGTATAAGAGTTCTTTCATATTCTGCATATAAGTTCCCTGACAGATACATAGTTTGAAAAGAAAAATATCTCCCTTTCTCTGAGTTGTTTTTTTCCTTACTTGGACTCCTTTGAAGTTCAAAACATTTTCTTTTTCTTTATTTTTGAGATGCTAAATTTACCTTTTTCCCCCCTTGTCTTGCTTGTGATTTGGGGCATATCTAAGAAACTGTTGCCTGCTACAAGGTCATGAATATTTAAACCTAAGTTTTCTTTTAAGAATCCTATAGTTTTAACTCTTATATTTAGATCTTGATCCATTTTGTGTTAATTGTTCTATATGGTTTGAGGTAGGGGTCTGATTTTTGTTTGTTTGTTTGTTTGTTTTTATTGTGCATGTGGATATCCAGTGTCCCAGCACTATTTGTGGAAAAGCTTATTCTTTCACTTTTAATTGTATTGGCATCTTATCAAAAATAAATTGACCATAAAAAAAACACAAAATAAATGTGAGAAGTTATTTCTGGACTCTCAGTTCTGTTCCATTGATCTGTATTTCAACTATTAAGCAAGTAATAATAGATATTGAAGCTTTACTGTAAGTTTTAAAATCAGGAAGTATAAGTCCTCCAACTTTATTCTTCTTTATGAAGATTATTTTGGCTATTCAGAATCTCTTGAATTTCCATTAAAGTTTCAGGTTTAGTTTGCCTATTTATATAAAAAAAAAGAAAGCCATCTGGGATTTTGATAGGGGTATTTTTGAATCTATAAATCAGTTTGGGGAGTATTGCCATCTTAACAATACGAAGTTTTCCAATTCATAAACATGGGATGACATTTCATTTACTTAGGTCTTATTTATTACTTTCCACAATGTTTTGTAGTATATGTTTTATATTCCTTTAGTTGAATTTATTTCTACATAATTTTTTTTCTTTTTGATGCTATTGTACATGGAATTATTTTCTTAATTTCATTTTCAGATTGTTCATTGCAAATGTATATTAATCTTATGTCCTGCCACCTTGCTGAATTTGGTTATTACTTCTAATATATTTTAGTGAATTTATTATGATTTTATATATAAAAGAGCACATAGAGAAAGTTTTCCCACTTTCTTTACAATCTGGATGCCTCATTTCTTTTATTTCACTTTGTTGATTATTTGCTCTGGATAGCTACTTCAGTACAATGTTGAATAGATGTTGTAAGAGTGGACATCCTTACCTTGTTACTGATCTTTGGATGAAAGTGTTCACTTATTCATCATTAAATATGATATTAACAGTAGGTTTTTTCATAGCTGCTCTATATCAGATTGAAGAAATTCCCTTCTATTCCTAATTGATTGTATTTTTATCATAAGAGTGTACTGAAATTTCCAAATGCATTTTCTGGATCTATAGAGATGATCATATGATTTGTGTTTATTTTGTTGATATTATATATGTCATTAGTTGAAGAAAGAAGGAAAAAATATGCATTCACATGGTCATTTCTTACATTATTACCCTTACCAGCACTCTGTGGTTTTTACTTGTGGATTTGAGGAAATGCCTGGGGTCACTTACTTTGAGCCTGAAGACCTTCTTTTAATATTTATTGTAAAACAGGCTGCTAGAAACAAATTATCTCAATTTTTCTTCATCTGGGACTATTTTTATTCACTTTTATTTTTCAAATATGGTTTTGCTGACTATAGAATCTTTATTGACAGTTTTGTTTTGTTTTTTCTCAGAATTTTAAATTTGTCATCCCACTGCCTTCTGGCTCTTTTTTTTTTTTTTTTTCCTGATAAGAAGTTAGCTGTCAAACTTTTTGGAGTTTCTTTGTATAGAATGAGTCTTTTTATCTTCATTGTTTTCAAAACTTTCTGTCTCTGGCTCTTAGTGTATTAAGATATAGTTGAGTGTAGGTTCCTGTTTATCCTACGTGGAGTTCTCTGAGCTTCTTTGGATGCATAGATTAATGGTTTTCATTAAATTTAGGAAGTTAGTTATTATTAAGATATTTCTTTGTGATCCTTTCTCTTACTCTTCCTTTCTGGTACTTTCATTATGCATATATTGGTGAGCTTAGCGGGGTTCCACCAAACTCTGAGGCACTGTTCATTTTCATTCATTTATTTTCCTTTCTGTTCTTTGGATTGCAGTCACTATTGATTTATGTTAAGTTTGATAAGACTTTCTTCTACAAGTTAAAATCTGTTTTTGAGTCCTCTAATGATATTTTTCCTGTTGTGCTTTTCAACTGAGAATTTCCATTTGGTACTGTATTAGTCAGCCAAAGGGGTGCTGATGCAAAGTACCAGAAATCTGTTCACTTTTTTAAAGGATATTTATTTGGGGTTGCAGAGTACAGTTACAAGGCACTAAAGAGTCCAACTCAAGGTTACTTCCTTACCAAACTCTGTTGCCACGTGTTGAAGCAAGATGGTGGGTGATGTCTATGAGGGTTCAGCCTTCCTCTTCCCTCTTGAAGTTCTGTAGGCCCAGCTTCTTCCCATCTCAGTTGTAGGCTGAAGGGCTTGTTTCTTTCCAGGCTTAGCTCTCTGGTCTCTTCATGAGGTCAGCTGTAAACTATCAGGCCACTGGCTCCTTTCTCTTCCCAGGGCCACAGGATCAAAGCTGACAAATTTCTCTCCTTTGGTGTTTTTGGTGCTTCTCTCTTCCCATGTGTATATACTTCTGTGTTCTCCTTTATTGAGTTTCTGTTTATATAGTCCACCAAAGAGGTGGGAACTCAACCCTCAATGCCCTAATGACATGGTCGAATCAAAGCCCTAATCTTGATTTAATCAAGTAAATGTAAAGCCTTTGGATTTAATTCAATCAAAGGAGATCATGTCCAAAGGAACAGACCAGTTTACAAACATAATCTACATAGCTTATTGGAATTCACAAATAATATCAAACTGCCACAGGTACTACTTTATAATTTATAACTTTTTCCTGGTATTTTCCATTTGCTGAGACATTGCCATCATAGCTGCTTTACTTCTTCAAGCATGGTTTCTTTTAGTTTTTAAACATATTTTTAATGCTTGTTTTTAAGTCTGTCTGTTATGTCTGATATTTTCTCTTGATCACAGGCAGTACTTGTTGTCTGCCACATCCCCACCCCACCCCCGATTCTATGTGTCACCATTTCCTGCTTCTTCACATCTCTAATATTTTGTTGAAATTTGAATATTAGAGTGCTATGTTTTAGTAAACATAGTAGATTGTTATGTCCCCGGAAAAAAAAAGAGCATGTTGTTCATCTTAATCTATCCCTGTAACTATGAACCTATTGTAAATTGAGTCTCTTATATCACTTAAGTTCTGGTTAATTGAGTCAGAACTTAATAATAATAATATTAATCTTATTATTGGAGGCCAATTAAGAGAAAGCCACAGAGAAGAGCCAGAAACCAGAAGTCAGTGGGAACAGAAAAGAGAAAGGATATGGCATTGCGTTGTGATAGGAAATCAAGGAACCCCAAGGATTGTCAGCCAACCAGAATGCTTCTGACCCTGAAAGGAAGTAAACCTTTCAACCCCCAAAACTG
Source organism: Tolypeutes matacus (assembly GCA_026826555.1). Lineage (NCBI taxonomy): Eukaryota > Metazoa > Chordata > Mammalia > Cingulata > Chlamyphoridae > Tolypeutes > Tolypeutes matacus. The sequence continues at coordinate 1,053,298 of JAKSZT010054473.1, read as the reverse complement.
TGAGAAAATTAATTCCCATTTTTTAAAGCCAGCCCATCATGTGGTATTTCTCATAGCAGCTCAAGCAAAACAAAGACAGCAAGTCTGGATACTATTTCCCTTGGAGCCTCTCTGGGGCATGTTTTTGCTGTTGTTTGCTTGTTTCTTTCTTTGTGACTTGACTAGAGTATGTTAGTGAAATCTATTTCCTCTGTAAAATAACACTTCTAATATTCTCAGAAGGTGAATCCCAGTCATCCTGGGATTATAGTATTTTCAGCAGGGTGTTCTTTAACTGTTTCTTTTCCTTTTTTCTCTTTTAAAACTGTCTCTTTGGTATGACTTTCAAACTCCATTAATTGCCAGCTCGTTGCTCTATTGTTTTAGATAATTCCCTGGAGCATAAATTGTTCTGTAGTCTGAACCAATTAAATGCATCAGGGGTAATTTTTGAGGCCAATCTTTAAGGTTTGTTCTGATCATGGAGGGTTTAGCTGTCTCTGTCCTTGGTTCTCTGGTAAACTACTTGGCCTAAGGTTTTGTTTGTTTCTGTCAGATATACCAGTATCTTCTTACATAATTCCAAAATGCTCACTGATTTTGAGAGTTCTTGCAGCTTGAACTTCCACACACTTGTTTCAAATAAAGTGAGTTCCTTGGGGAGAGTTTCAGTGCTCTCTGCTATTATGGACTGCCTCTCCCTCACAGTAAAATCTCTGAGCCACTGATCTTCTTGCTACATAGATCATCCACCCTATGAGCAAGCTGGGGCTAGGGCGATCCGGATCCCGGTATTTTCTGCCCATCATACAGAGTTTCCATCCAGTGATCGGGGTGATGTGAAGGAATGGAGCCTGCAACTTCTCTGCTGCAATCACCTGCAATTTAGTTGCTGAAAGTTAAAGTTGAAGGGAATGAATAATGCTGGTGATCTTGCCCTCCCGGTGAAATACTGTATCACTTTATTGGGAGCTGAGTAGAGAAATTGGCAGATATGAGAGACAGATCAAAAGAAAGCAAGGGTTCTGAAAAAGGGTTTCTATGTGTTCTGTTAAATAAAATGCTTTCCTAATACTTTGCTAGATAGATAGATAGATTGATTGATTGATATAATGACTTAATAAACTCAAGCATAAGAAAACAATACAAACATAGATTTATTTATTTTATTAAACTTCTGTTAATAATTGAGAAAGTATGAAATAAGCAAATGATCGTCTATAAACAGGGGTCCAACTGCTGTATCACAGTCCTTCATAATATACATACATATAGATATAAGCTCACCAAGCGGAGGAACACTGCAACTTCCTGGCCCCCATGTCCAGCCAGAGTCCTGATTGGATGCAATATATATATAGTTAGTTAGTTAGTTAGTTAGTTAGTTAGTTAGTTTAATAAGATGATACTGACAATTAGACAGAGAAATAAGAATAACAAGTCAAAAGATTAAATCAATATTAAACAGAGTCACAAAATGATGGAAAAATAGAATTGTCTTGCATACAAACTGACTAAAATCTAACTCACTGCTGTGAAGTCCCAAATCAGCAGCCAATACTAGAGTCCGATTGGAAACAACACCTATGTGGAGCACCCCTTCCCAGGGTGGGACTTCAACTGGCCTGACCAGGGACTGTCCCTTTTATTGAGCTCATAATCAATGAACTTGATACTATAGATGCCAACTTGCGAGTATTGCGTCAATTCCCGAGGAAGCAGCCAGCCTCAGGAAGGAACACAACACTCCCGGGCAGTACATTCCAAGGTTTATGCATCAGTCCCTGAGAAAGTGGCCAGCCTTCCCAGACAGCAACACAATACTCCCCAGAATGCACCCTATCTCTTCTTATTTGTTACAAAACATCCCCAATATGCCCACTGCTCTAGTTCTCATCATTCCTCCTGAAATAAGAAAAGTGCTGACTAGCCAGGCATTGGTTTGTTGATTAACAAAGTTTCCTGAATGATGTTTCACTTTTAGGTTTGAACAATGCTCATTAATTTTTTTCCCAATACACTATGCATGCTAGAGAGAAGAAGATTTACCAAGAACTTTCCTTTCTTTAAGCTATTAAGAGTATTGTGGCATATTAAAAATATAAGAATATATGAGACCAGATATTTGGGGGAAAGAATATCTGCCCCTGCAAGGACTGAAATGTTCTTCTGATTCAAGGAAGTTTTGAAGTGAGGTTTGCTAACTGAATACAGAGGATTTTCATCTTACTGATCATAATTGTGCTTTCCCTGTCTAAGTAGAGATCCTGAATTTATTAAATAAAGTGCTTAAATTCCTCCTCATATCATAAGAAAAAACATGGACACAATCTGCCAAATTGAACTATTAGTGAATAAAGTCTAAGAGAAATAGGAACATTTTGTCTTCTCAGAGCAGCTATTAAACAATTCTCTACACAATGTCTCAGATGCTCTCTTTGAAAAAGGTCAAACATCCCAAGGATAGTTGTGTTGCTGCTCCCCTCTGTGAATAACAAAGATGTATAATTTCATGATATTACTAAGAATAGATTTTAAATATTTACTAAAGTTCATAGGTCTCTATGCAACTTTTATAAGAGATTTCTCTATCAGTAGTCAAAAATGTCATCAGCATATATATATATATATATATATATATATATATATAGTTAAGTCCTTTGCTCTTTGAAGTATATAGAATGCTCCATTGTTTTTGTATTAGTTACATGTCAGACACTAGCAAAAATTCTTAAATTGTAGCAAGGTTTAGAACATGCATTAATGCATTAGTTTGTGTGCTAATCACATTAAAAACAAATGATCTCTTCTGCAAGGATAAAGTGCGTGTCTTTATTCAGCTGTTACTTTTTTTCTAATGTTGATTATTGCTTTCTATGCTTTCTATTGCTTTCTATGAATGTGCATTTAGACACTAGTATAAACATACATTATAAAAGGCATATTCTGAAACCAGCATCAAGATTAATAAGATACAAATTATTACTTCTGATTATTTCTGAATTTATCAGAGAATATTTCATCAAAGAGATGTCAATTCATTTTTAAAGATTCTGAAGGGAGAGCCTTAGCATGTTTAATGGGAGTAAGTATAAGATAAACTCACTCTATTATCAGCAAAAGTATTACCTTGTTAGAGGCAAAAGAATTAGACTGTAACTAATGCTTCAATATTTCTTCATCAGTTGCAACAAATGTACCACACACAAAAAAGATGCTTTTAATAGGGGAAAGTGGGGGAGGGGGAGAAGGGCAGAGGAGAAGGTATATGAGAATCCCCTATATTTTTGATGTAACATTTATGTAATCTAAAGCTTCTTTAAAAATAAAACATATATTTAAAAAAGAAGACACTGAAAAAACAAACAACAAACAAAAAACAATAACTTCTGTGGCTTCTGGCAGCAGTACATCAAATTTTCACTCATTTTGAAATTGCAGCAACAGGATATTTTATTAGGACAGAGAATGACATAATGTATTCAAATAGTAATTGAACTTCTTGCTTCTTAGCATCTGTTCACATGATGAAAGGGTAAGTATTAACATAACTCAATTACACTGTGTTATTGCTATGGTCAGCATAATCTACACTTTCCATCTCATACATGTCACATTGAAATAAGTATGTGATGACTTCTCTGTCCTGAGATATCGGTGCAATATTTACCTGTGTGGAAGGTGAGGAGGGCTTACAAGTGTCCATCAGGGGAGTGGTGTAAATAATAACATCTTGAATTGTAAATGCCATGATATTTTGGTTTTGCAGAAATGATTGAAACACATATTCTATATTGTTCAATTTACCTAGAGTTAGAGTCCAACTACAGAGAGGCAGCAGTTCCCACAAGACTGCCATGAGTTCAGACACCAGCCACAAATGGGGGGTCTTCTGGATCACCTTCAGTGCTGCCCAATTGGCTACAAATTCAGGAATCCCCATGTCCTCCCTCAGGTTCAAAAATTTACTTGAACTTTACAATATCACAGTACTTGGGAAAGCACTTAAGAAATTACAGTTTTATTATAGCAAAGGGATGCAAATCAGAAGTACCCATAGGAAAGAGACACATTAGGAGAACTCTGGGTAGATCCCAAATGTGAAGCATGTACTGTCCTCAGGTATGGATTACCTTTCTGTGACATTGATGTGAGGCAACACTGAAAAACTATTGTCAACCAGGGAAGCTAACCAGAGCTGTGGTGACTAGAGATTTTATTGGGGTTTCATTTGTTAGGTTGAACTCAATCTCCAGACCTTTTCCTTCTGGAGGAGTTGGACTGATATTACTTGACCCAAAGCCCCTACCTTATAATCACATGGCTGGTCTTTCTGACTGGCTAGTCTCCATTCTGAATCATCATCTTAGAATAAATGATCATGTCTGATCCAAGAGGCCCACCATGAATAATAAATGTGCTCCAATCACTTGAGAAACTCTGAAGGTTTAGTGGTTACCAATCTAGAATGGTAGACGAGAGCCAGACCTCTTTGAGCAGAGTCCCAAGTTCTTTATTACCTAGAATTTTTCCAAAAGGATGAAATTGATTCTAAAGTTAAAATACCTAAAAATAGTTTTAAGGAGAACAAAGTTAAATATAGAGAAAAAAGTCATGTTGAAGTTAAAAAAGAATATTTCTGAATTTTAATGCCATATACCCATACGTTTTCTTAAATATGAAAGTTCTTTCAACTAATTTTTAGCATGCCAGCAATATTTCATTTCCCTGTGAGGGTTGCAAGGCAGGAGTGGTAAATGTAAATAGTTGAAGTCACTTTTCTACTTTTTAGGTCTTAGTTCAAGTTTAACCAGAGAAGTTAAATTAATGTTTTTTTGTTGTCAGAAAGAGTCACGAAGAGAAATTTATTACCTATAACTTCTATCTAGTGTGTAGTTAGTGAATTCAAACAACCAGAGCACATCATCTTTTGAATGCTATTTTGTTCAGTTTTGTAAGGCCTCAGGAATCCAAATCGATTGTGGAAAGGGAAGGAGAGAAGTGGTAATTATATATTTTAGGGGAATTTACATTAGTATGTGTGCAATACAATATCCCCATCATATGGAGTAATAAAAAGTGAATGTCTCTCTGCTATTCTTTTATGCCTCCCTTGAATATTTTAAAAGGCTTGAGGGAGGTTCAAATCCCATTATACCTAAATTAGAATCTTAGTCTAGAAGAAGAAAGTTGATCTTTCAAAGTCATCAAGGCATACAGTGAATATGGCAGAAAGTAAAAAACAAAACAAAAAAAAACAGAGGGATCAGACTGTATTTTTACTTCAGAAAGAGTGTTGTTTTCCTCTGGATAGGTTAATGCACTTGGGTCTTAGAAGGCTGCCTTCTGTGGATGCGATTTCATTACTGCTGAGAAAGATGATTTGTAAAAGGGGTGTGGGTCAGAGTATGAGCAAACAGCAGACAGGGAATAAGTTTATAAGGGGAAGATAGTTCAAAAGTAAAATTTAACAAAATTAAATTTATATTTGAAATTTCACTGGAAGATAAGACTGTGAAATGGCTTTCCTTCAAATGTATCTAGATATAATCTAAGACAAGAGCACTTCAGTAATAAAACACCATAAATAAAACATCTTTTACTTTCTTTAAAAATTCAATAAAATCATTGTCCCTTAACTATATATAATTTGTTCTTGGTAGATGGCCACATATTAATATGTGTGGACAACAATGATAAGTGGTCATAAATTATTAATATTTAAAATATTTTATCATCCCTGTATTCCACAATACTGTTATTTTTGGACTGTAGCAAATGTTATGCATGACAGGGGAAAATATTTACCTTCTAAACATTGGGTATAAAGACATTAGCGGTCATATTCTAAAGGTGGGAATAACCCCCTCTTCTAAAATTAATTTTATTTCCATTATGCTCATAATATTCATCTGAGAAGCCTTAAGATAATGTTTGGGGACAATATCCAATGAATATTTGTTGTTGTTATCACTAAAATATAAAATCTGTTTAAAAAGTAAGTTAAAAATAAACATGGTCAGCTGATGCAACAAAATGACACAACAAAGAGATACAATGAGGAAACACAATGAGAGACACAACACATGGGGAGCAGAGATGGCTTAAGCACTTGGGCGCCTCCCTCCCACATGGGAGGTCCTGGCTTCAATTCCTGGTGCCTCCTAAAAAGAAGATGAGCATACAATGAACAGACACAGACAGTGAGCACAAACAATGGAGGCAGGGGTGGGGGTGGGGGTGGTAATAAATAAATAAATAATAAGCAAGCAAATGTTAAAGCTCCTTTCCTTGCTACTGGAATGAAGCTCCCTCTTATTTCTAAAGGATGACCTGACCCTTTATCTTCCTTAGCCCTCCTCCAGGTAAAGAAGTAGATTCTTTTGAGTTACAGGACTTTTAAAAAGTATAAAATTGGGGAAGTGTTTCCAGAGCTGTACGGTGGATAGCAGAGGATAATAGTTTTAGCATTTCTAAGGAAGGGAAGAAGAAGTAGTACACTTGAGGGTAAGTTTTGAGCTCTGCACAATTCTGAGAGGAGAAATGCATACCAATGGCAGAGTCCAGGGCTCCACTTATAGATCAGTTGGGGGACAGAATCAAAGGTAGGATGGGGAGCAGCTGCTGGAGAAGGGAGGCACTACTGTAAGGACCTCCTGAGAGAAATGGTAGAGACCTGAGCTACTGGAAGTGTAGAGCCTGGGAGCAAGAGTAAATATTGCACCCCCCGAGAAAGATCTATTTGTGCTCTCTGCCAATATTCTGGCACCACCAGCCAAAGATAGTACCTATGTATTAGTCAGCCAAAGGGGTGCTGATGCGAAGTACCAGATATCAGTTGGGTTTTATAAAGGGTATTATTTGGGGTAGAAGCTTACAGCTACCAGGCCCTAAAGAATCCAACTCAAAGTACCATAAGAGGTACTTTCTTACCCAAAGTCATTTGCCACATGTTGAGCAAGATGGTGGGTGATGTCTGTGAGGGATCAGCCCTCCTCTTCCTCTTAAGGCTCCATAGCCCCAGCTTCTTCTGATCTCAGCTGTAGGCTGGGATAAGTCTTGTCTCTCTCCCAGTGCTCATTTCTCTCGAGGATCATCTGCAGCTGTAGGCAATCAGGCTCATTCTTTTCCCGGGGCCTCTGCTGTGTCAGTGGAGCTGTCCCTATTCCTCTGTACTCCTCCGTGTATTTACTTCCCAGGGCTTCAGCATCAAAACTCAAACTCTCTACTCTGCCATATCATTTTCTCTGTGAGTCACTTCCCACCAAGGGGGCAGAGACTAAACATCATACTGATGTGATGGAATCAAAGCCTTAATCATAATTTTTGTTTGTTTGTTTGTTTTGTTTTTTTTTATTATGGGTAAAAATAAAAATTCTCACAATACATACAAACATTTGCAAAATGATATATAAATATATATGCATATATGTGTATTTGCTTACAAAAATGTTATATATATATATATATATATATATATATACATACATATATTTTAGGAGGTGCTTAGATTACCCAAAATATTACATGTAACCCACTGGGATTCCCATGTTGCCCACCTCCCACACCTCCCACCACATCCCACACAAACATCTCC
>JAKSZT010054473.1:843175-1040722 GCA_026826555.1 Tolypeutes matacus | reverse complement strand
TGCCATGTGAGTCCAGCGTCTTTTTCATTTCTTGACTTGTGTCTTTGTTCGCCATCATATCCATTACCTTTTTAGGTGTGTTAGCTATTTCTTCAGTATGTTCTCCCAGTGTCTTCTTTAGATCCTTAATCTCTTCCTTCAGTTCTTTAAGTTGGTCCATGATATTTGTTTGGATAGCTTTGATTAGTTGTTCAATGTAATGCATTGCTTCCTGGTTTTTATTTTGTGCACTGGACTGGTCCATGCTTTCCAGTTTCTCAGAGTCATTTGTATTTTTCTGTTGCCCTCTGGTCATCATATTATCTTGATGGGTTTGTTCAGTTGATTAGCTTTTCTCTATGCTCTAGAATTTTATTTAGCTTGTAGTTCTGCGTGTGAGTTAAGTTTTCTCTTTGGCAGTTTTTCTTCTTATTTTATTTCCTTGCTTTTTTCTATGTTCCCTTGAAGGCAAAAGGTTAGGGCCAGAGGAATCAAAAGATGTAAGGAAGGCAGAAGGATAATAAAAATATTGATAAAAGTTAGAAGAGGGGCAAAATGAGACTTAATGAGATGAATATTTAACTTGTGTAGGCAGTGTAGAGTACTAGGAAAAAATATGGAGTTCCTACAATGGACTGGGAAAACAAATGGAGGAATATATATATATATAGTGATTTAGACGGCTAGAATTATGAGGAGGGAGAGAAATAGTAGAGAAAGGTCTGAAAGGAAAAAGTTAATACTAATAAAAAAAAAAAGAAAAAAGAAGAAGAAGAAAACAAAATAGATGGGATAGAAATTGACACCCTTAAGATGTGGGCCTATGAAAAAATGATGTCTCTAAGAGCACAACAGAAAACAGAAGGCAGAAAGATGCAGGAAGGATAAGCGATAGTTTGTAATACAGAATCAATATATACAGCGAGTTGGAATTTACTGAATAAGAAGCCCAGCAAAGACGCGACCAGCTGGCAGCACCTATTTAAAAAAAAAAATAAAATAGAAGGAAAAAGGAAGGGGGGAGGAAAAAAATGAATTGCTTCTGATTGAGAAGGGACTTAGATCCTATGGGGCAGATGATGGAACTGTCTTGCTTGCAGTTGTAAATGCTGTTTTCTGAGATGGGTGTTGTCCATCAACATCCTTTTGTTAGTTGTCCTGGGCAATTCTAATGAACTGGAGAGTAGTGTTGACTGCAACTCTGCTGAGATTCAGGGCTCAACTGGCATATGAATAGACAGAATATGTAAATCTCTGGAATGTATATTTATTGGGTATTGTGCTAATTATAGATTCAAATAAAAGGGGCCGAAGAATCTCAGTCAGAAGCAGAATGGGCATCACCATCCCAAAATCCTTAAATTGAGAAATGAACAAACATAAAGGGCAAATGCAACTATGGACCAAAGAAAACATTATTATTCTAGTAATGGAAGAACTTGTAACATTGATATAAAGACTGGGGTCACCAGAGGTTCTGAGAGGAGGGAGAGGGAAGAATAGGTGGAACATGGGGCATCTTTGAGACATTGGAATTGTTCTGCATGACATTGCAAGGATGAATACAGGCCATTATATATTTTGTCAAAACCTATAAAATTTTACAGTGCAAAGTGTAAACCATAATGTAAACTATAGACCATGATTAGTAGCACTGCTTCAATATTTGTTCATCAATTGTAGAAAACGTACCACACTAAGGAAAGATGTTATCAATAGGGGAAAACATGAGAGGAAGAGCAAGTAAGGTATATGTGAATCCCCTACACTTACAAAGTAAATTTTATGTAAGCAGAGCTTTTAAAGCTAAAGAAAAAAAAATGAATTGCAATACTTAATTGCTTCTCTTAAAGAACATCAGAGAAGAATCCTTTCATTATCCACAGGCACCACTTCTCCAAATCCCTTTTCTTCCTCTCAGTTCTCCCAATCACATGTACTGACCCAGAACCCTTCAGTCAGGGAATTCCACAAAACTCTTGCAAATACCCACTCCCTGGGGGTATTCTTTCTTTTTTCCCCACACCTTTCCCGTTTTCTGCAATGTCCTCCACCCCCCCACCTCCCACCCCACCCCCTATCAATCAGTTATTTCAGCTTTTTTATGTGCAAATCACCCATTCAGTCTTCTTAATGCTCTTTGAGACCCCAAGCCTCTTAGGCTAAAGAAACACCTGCTTCTTAGGTGTTACTAAAATGTCTGTTATATTTACTACTATTTTTAATCCTGCTTGTTAAGAACCACTTGTACCTCTTATAAACTGATATAAGCCAATTCATTTCACTTTGTTTTCTAAGAAATTTAATAAAATAAATGAATCTATGATGGCTATGTTAAAATATCAGTATTTCCATCTTTTTATAGTACTTTAGAAGATATGAGGGTAACCTTCTTCTTATTTTAGGAAGGAAACATATGTTATTATTTTCCATATCTCCAATGTATATCATGAGCCATGTGACATGATAAAGACAAAAATAGGAACCAAGAATAGAACTAAATTTTGAATTATAGTATTATTTTATTAGTTCATGTATTCATTTATTTACTCATTCACTCAATAATATTATGAGAACCTTATGTGCAAAAAAATTGACCAGGTGCTATGAAGAACATAGGGTGAATATGAAATAATCTCTGTCCACAGGTATGGTCAGGGGCTGTAGGAAGAAAGGCAAGCATATAGATAACTAATGATGGTAGTCAAAATAACAGACTCCAATAAAGTGGCAAAAATGTGATAGAGTGGCAGTCAGACTGAGTCCACAATAACTATGGCCCTAGCTGGAAAGTTAATTGGTAGTAGAAATATAAATACAGAAGGCACTAAAACAGGAGTTTATTGTTATCCATAAAAGAAGTTTAAAGCAATAAATATGGTAAGCATGTACAGCAAATGTTTAGTTTAATCTTCTACTTCTACACCCTAAGAGGCCATTTTATGAAATATACTTTAAAAGTAATTCATACTCTTTAGAAGCAAGAATGCAAAACAAAGCATTTTTATTAGATACATTTTGTTTTCTTCTAGTATTTCCATATGATTTGCTTTATTTTAACCAAAAAAGACAAGACCAATTGTCTTTTAATTCTCTTTTTAGCATTAAAGCATGGAAATAATGGATATTTTAATGGGAGTTCTATTAGTATTGCTCCCTGCATTAACTATTTTTGCTGAATCCAGGTTCTTTTAGTTACTTAGGCTGCTCAAGCAATAACCATTAAATAGGTTGTCTTTAACTATGGGAATATATTAGCCTACAGTTTTGAGGCTAAAAGAAAGTCTGAAACAAGCCATCATCAAGGTGATGCTTTCTCCCCACAGACTGTGATATTCTGGGGCTGGCCGCCAGCAATCCTTGGTTCTTTTCTCACAAGGCAAGGCGCATGGTGGTATTTCCTGGTCTCATCTTTTTCTTTTATATTTTATCAATGTCCAGCCTCTTGCTTTCTGTAGCTTTCTCTCTGTCTGTCTAAATTTTACTTGCTTATAATGGACTCAAGTAATAGAATTAAGACCAACTCTGTTTGAGGTAAACCACTCCTTAACTGAAGTAACCTCATCAAAAGGTCCTATTTACAATGGGTTCACACCCATAGGAATAGATTAAATTTAAGAATATGTTTTTCTAGGATACATAGAGCTTCATACCACCACACCAGACTATTAAAAAAAAAAAAAAATCTCTGTAGACATTAAACCAGTAGTTCTCAAAATGTGGTACTTAGAACAGCAGCAGCAGCCTTACTTGAAAACTTGTAATAAATGAAAATTCTTGGGCCCAACCCCAGATCTACTGAATAAAAAACTCTAGAATGGGGACCAGCAATCTGTTTTATAAGTACTTCAGAAGGTATGATGCATGCTAAAGTTGGATATCCATTGATTTAAGTTACCCCTACAAAAAGGACACTCACCCTATTTAGCTGACTGCTTGGAGTATCTTACTTCTTCATGTTCCTGGCAGAGTATTTTTCATGACCATAATATTATTTATGTGTTTATTCATTCACAAAGAGAAAATAAAATGACCATAAGGCTTATTCAGTAATAGCAAACATCTTAAAATAATATTTAAATTACATCTTATATTGAGTCTTTCTACAAAATATAACCATATTTTGAGGGTGCTGAAACTATATCTGATTTAGTCCTAGTAAATGAACCTATAATGTTCCAAACAAATAAAAGAAAACTCTTCAGAGAAATTGATAATAATAATAACAATAGATATACAAAGGTAGCCTTAAAATATAAGGACATAGCAATAAAGAGAGTCATAAGTTCTAAAATGACCTTTTAAAAGAATTGCTTAACAGAATCTCCTACACAGGCATCCATTCCAAGATGTGAATAAGATAATAGTGCCATTTGCATGCTGCTTCCAAATCTGGAAGGAGACACTGGTGGCATCTGCTCTCTCCACCTGTGATGTGAGTGGCTTTGTCATTATGATATCATGATGTATTTGGCATCTTCAGGAAATAAGGAATATAAAGAAACTAACTGTTAAAGTAAAATTTAAACACCAATAAATTATATTAACCATTTTAAATGGGGGGCCTTTATTTTAACCTCTGTACCCTTACATGTTCCATTAAGCAGAGACTCCTGAATGATGAACAGGGAAATTTCTTGGGGTTCCTAAACATCAACTATTAAATGCCACCAGATTTCTGTGATGCTTTCATGAATTGTCCGTGTGAATAGGATTATTTGACCCTTATTCTAAATGCTACCAAACTGTGATAAGACTCTTGTCTCCCAGTTGAGCTCTGGGGAGAAAAAACCTAGAAAATAAGAACTGATGCTAGAATAATATTAAATTTTTACTCAAATAAACAGATAACTCTATGTCTTCTCATAATAGTGACTTTTCCTCTTAGCTCAGAAATAATTTCATTTACTTTTATGTTTCTGATTGTTTTGCAAAAGTATTAACACTGGCAGAAGTCAGACCAACAGTTAATTATAAAATTAAGGAAATTTTATAATTTTTATTTTTCCTTGAATGGAATATAATGTTCAACATTTAGCATTTCAATGATCAAAATTCTGGATTAAATAAAATTTATAAGGGTAACAGTCAAGGGATTGACCTTTTAGTAAAATGCTACCCAATATTTGAGAAATACTTTCACTAGGCTGTTCAACATCACTTTAGGGCACCTTAACTTTTGTATTCCTCAAGGAAGATAAAATTATTTGATGGGTTTCTCTTTGAGTATAAATTGAGATTACTCCTCCTCACAATCCTCTTTTCTGTCTGTTAACTTTTCTTTTGAACTACAGTCCCAAGCAAAGGGGGAAACAAAATGAAAGAGTTATTTTAGAAAGAATAATATGGCTGTGCTACAGAAAATCTATTTTAAAAGAAGATATTAGAATCAGGGAATCCAGCTAGCTGTTCTAGCCTAGGGTGAAACAATGAAGTCTACTCTGAAGGGGAAGTAATTTAAAGGGAGATGTTTGCATGACCTCACAACACACTGTGGAAGAGAATTGGACATTATTTGTTAAGGATAGAATATAGATTAAAGGAAACATATCTTGACAGAATATAGATATTACAAAATTTTGGAGATCATAAGGAATAGAAAGTTGAAATTGATAAAATGGGTTAAATATTTTGACTATATAGTTTTCTATTATCAGATTTCAAATAAGAGTAACCTTCTCTTTGTAAGTATGTTAACACAAATCTAGAGATATTAATGAAACTTTGGGAGATAATTCTTTATGGGTCTCTTGGTTTTATGCACATCTTGTTAGTAGAGGCACAATTGTCTTTGCTCTGAACTATCATTTCAAAGATATTTGTATGGGAAAAAGGCTTATGAGAAAGAGATAGGATGTCTCTTCCGAGAGAGAATACTTGCTGTCAGTCAGGAAAATCCAGGTCCTGTAAGTACAGGATTCCTATCCTGTAATACAATCTACTACACATATTAAAAAAATAAATTCCTGATTTCTTAATATGAAAGAACTCCTAAGCATTAAAAGCAATGGACGATGTTGCCAAAACATGCCTAATAGATTACAGTAGTTAATTTTTTTAAAAAATGCATATAACAGACAACTAGCAAGATGGCAGCAGAGTAAAGAGCTCCTAAAATCAGCTCCAGTTATGGGGCAGTTGATGATCACCCAGAGCTCTCTAGAGCACTTGTTTGGGGGCTCCAGGAGACCAGAGGTGCATCCTGTAACATCCTTGAAAGAATGGAAGGAGGAGACTGCCCATCTTCAGAGAAGATTCTTAAGTAGAGCACTCCACGCCCCAGAGGCCGGTTCCCATCCTCCACTGGAGGCACAAGCCACTTCCGGAACTTTTCTGGGGCTGGAATTGGAAGCTCTACTTCCCAAAACAGATGTTTGGGCACCAACTTCAGCTACTGATTAGTAAATTAGGCAGGCTAAAGTATAATCCTAAGAACAACTAAAGTTTGAACCTTTCCAAATCAGAACGAGGCTGGTAGCCACCACCTTAACTCTGTGCCTCACATGAGGGGAAGAGGGGCTGACTGAAAATCACAGTGTTGGTAGGGACCAGCTTCTTTCCATCTAGATTAGATTGCCACTCTAGCCTAAGCTGCAGGCCCACCTTGAGCAGGGAGGAAGCTGGGGGAAGCTGCGCCAGGCTCTCTGGGAAATTACAGGCCACACCTTGGAGAGAGGTGATCATCTTACTTTGGCAGTGCAAGCCACCCCAGGAGCTATTCTGTGGCAGGAATTGGAAGCTCCATTTCCCAAAAACAGGGAAGGAAGAGACAGTTGGCCACGATTTCAGCTACTGGTTAGTAAATTCGGGTAACTAAAGTTTACCCCTAAGAACAGCTTAAGTTTGAGCCTTTACAAGTCAGGAGGAGGCTGGTAGCTGCCATTTTGACTCCACCCCCAGAATGAGGGGAAGCTGGGCTGACTGAAAATCACAGTGATGGTAAAGACTGGTATCTTTCACCCAGATTGGCCTGCAGCCCTAACCTAGGCTTCAGCCCCAACTCTAGCAGGAAGGAACCTGAAGGGCCCTGCAACAGCCTCTCCAGGTAACTGTAGGTATATTTAGCTGGCACAGACTGAATAATTGGAAATCTACCAGGGCAACTGTGGTCATCTCGGACCTGTACTGCACAAATTGCTGCCCACACCTTCAGCTCCATCCCTGCCCCAGGCAGGGCAGAAAGGGGCATGATGCTTCATCAGTCTCTCTGGGCAACTACAGTCTAGGCCTGCATGAGGTTGATTATACCACACAGCTATGGCTCTGTCCCTACCCCTGACAAAGGAGAAAGTTGGGAGAAGCTTCATTGGTCCTTGAGGCATTGAGGGTAGCTTGAGCCTCCACAGCTTATAGCACCAACTACATCCTTGGCTCTTACTACACAACCCAGCAAAGGAGAAAGGGCAGGAAGCCCTAAACTAGAGAAAAACTGTACCGAGAATAAATACTCTAGTACGCTAGATGCCAAGACACCAACAAAAAATTACAATCCACCTTAAGAAACAGGAAGATATGGCCCACTTAAAGGAACAAGATAAGCCTCCAGATGACATAAAGGAGTTGAGACAACACTAATTTGTTCAAAAAAATATCCTTAATAAATTCAATGAAATTACTAAAGAAATTAAGGATATAAAGAAGACATTGGATGAGCACAAAGAAGAATTTGAAAGCATTCATAGAAAAATAGCAGATCTTATGGGAATGAAAGTGCAATAAATGAAATAAAAAATACACTGGAATCATATAATAGCAGATTTGAGGAGGCAGAAGAAAAGATTGGTGAGCTTGAAGAAATGGCCTCTGAAAGTGAACATATAAAGAACAGATGAAGAAAAGATTGGAAAAACTTGAACAAGGTCTCAGGGAACTAAAGGACAGTAAGATATGTGCAAACATACATGTCATGGGTGTCCCAGAAGGAGAAGAGAAGGAAATAGGGAAAGAAGGAATATTGAAGGAATATGGTAGAAAATTTCCCAACCCTATTGAAGGACATAAATATCCTTGACCAAGAAGCATAATGTACCCCCACCTGAAAAAATCTGACTAGACCAACTCTGAGACACATACTAATCAGAATGTCAAATACCAAAGACAAAGAGAGAATTCTGAGAGCAGCAAGAGAAAAGCAATGCATAACATATAAGGGATACCCAATAAGATTAAGTGCTGATTTCTCACTAGAAACCATGGAGGCAAGAAGACAGTGGTATGATATATTTAAGATACTGCAAGAGAAAAACTTCTAACCAAGAATCTTATATCTGGCAAGATTGTCTTTCAAAAATGAGGGTGAGTTTAGAATATTCACAGATAAACAGAAACTGAGAGAGTTTGTAACAAAGAGATAAGCTTTGCAGGAAATACTAAAGGGCGTGCTACAGCCTGAAAAGAAAAGACAGGAGAGAGAGACCTGGAAGAGAATCTAGAAATGAAGATTAAACCAATAAAAGTAACTAAAAGTATCAAAAGAGTGGTGAAAATAAAATGACAGATAAAACCCAAATATTCAGGAATAAACTTAACCAATGAGGTAAAGCACTCATATAGTTAAACTTGTAGTTTAAAAAACTGCAAGTCATTGTTAAAAGAAATTTTAAAAAGCATTAAATAATAGGAAGAACACTCCATGCTCATGGATTGAAAGACTATCATTAAGATGATAATTCTACTTAAATTGATATTCCAATTCAATGTAATCCTGATCAAAAATTCCACCAGCATATTTAAATAAATGGAAAACATGATTATCCAATTTATTTGGAAGGGTAAGGGATCCTGAATAGCCAAAAACATTTTAAAAAGGAAAAGCCAAGTTGGAAGACTCTCATTTCTGGACTTTAAGTTGTATTATCTAGTACAGTGGTAAAAACAGCATGGTACTTGCATAAAGACAGATACATAGAACAATGGAACTGAATTGATGCTTAAAAAACAGACCCTCACATCTATGGTCAAGTAATTTTTGACTAGCCTATCAAACCCACCCAGCTCAGACAGAACAGTCTATTCAACAAACGGTGCTGAGAAAATTGGATATCCATAGCAAAAGAAGGAAAGATGACCCCTATCTCACACTGTATACAAAAATTAACTCAGAATGAATCAAACACCTAAATGTAAAAGCAAGAACCATAAAACTTCTAGAAGAAAATGTAGGAAAATATCAAGACCTGGTGGTAGGTGGTGGATTCTTAAAGGAGATAAGAGGAGGACTGAGATGGACTACTGATATTTAACGTTCATAGAAGTTTTACTTAGCTTTACTGTGAAAGTGTGAAAAT
This sequence comes from Tolypeutes matacus, assembly GCA_026826555.1. Classification (NCBI taxonomy): domain Eukaryota; kingdom Metazoa; phylum Chordata; class Mammalia; order Cingulata; family Chlamyphoridae; genus Tolypeutes; species Tolypeutes matacus. The sequence goes on along the minus strand of JAKSZT010054473.1, from coordinate 1,031,456 downwards.
GTACAGAGTTGATGGTAACACATTATAGTAAGTAACAGCTGGTTTATAAATGGGGATGTGACTGAAAATAGTAGTCTAGGGATGTAAATGCCAATTGACAGAAACTTAGAGAATAATCTAAGGACTTAATCACACAGTAAACCCAGAGGTGGATGAGAATAGTGGTTAATGGTATAAATGCAAGAGTGTCCTTTGTGAGCTAGAGCAGATGTACATCACTATTGCAGGGTGGTGAGAATGTGGAGAAGCATGGGAAAAATACAACTGGAGTGACTTATGGAGTGTGGTTAACAGTAATAATATAATATTCTTGTGTCTATGCCAAAGATGTACTGTGTTGATAATGGAGGAGTACGGAAAATGTGTGCCATATGTATACTGTGGACCTGGTAATAATCGGATGATATTATCTCATAATCTGTAACAAATGTTCCACCACAGGTGTGTTGATAGAGGGGTGTAGTTTGGGAATTCTGCACATTTGCATGGTTGTTTTGTAAGTTTACAAGTTCTGTCATAAAAATATATTTAAAAAATAATAATAGGGTGGGTGGGGGAAAAATACACCAAATGTAAGATAAGGACTATAATTAGAAGTAAGATTTTGACAATATTCTTCCATAATTTGTAACAAATATCTCACGAAAATGCAAGGTGTTGGTGGAGGGTTGATGTATGGGACCCTTGTATGATGTTATGAATGTTTGCTTTGTAAGGTCACAACTTTTACTATACACTTATTGTTTATGTATGTTCATGTAAAAATGATATAATAATAATAATAGGGTGGGTTGGGGAAAATACCTTGGTTAGTAGTAATATTTTGAGGATGCTCTTTAATCATTAGGTAAAAATGTTTCACAATAATGCAAGGTATTGGTGGTAGGGTGAAGTATGAGAGCCCTGTATGATGTTATGTATGTTTGTTTTGTAAGTTCACAACTTACAAATTTAAAAAAATGCTTATAACAACAAAGTAGATGGTATTGCTAGAAAGGGACCTTGTTGCATCAAAAAGTAAGGCTACCAGACTTAAGAGAATTATAATGTATTGAGTTACTGCATTTGGGTAAAAAATATACAGGTCAAAACATTCTATGGAAAGAAATGAAAAAGGCAAACAGAATTTTTTTGTAGTCTACTTGGCATCCAAGTTCTTGGTTCAGTATTATTTCAAATGTTAATATGTGATAGTGTCATATAATGGAAATAAATTAGTGAAGACACTAGGAAATAACATAATTAAAAATGAGAATGAATGAGATCTAATATAATCTTCAGTAGTTAATGATTTTATAATGACGGACACCAAAATATGGAACATATAGTCATATAAGTCAACATATGAACAAATATATTAACCATAAATATGTTAAAAATATATTATCAGTGTAAATATTAGAACATTTGTTAAAGACCACTTACATTGAAGAACTAAAAAATACATATTTTTGCCAAAAATAAATAGGTAAAAGTCCAATTTATTATGCCATTTGAGAAATATTTCATGGTCATATAGCATAACGAATTAGTAAATTGAAAATTACCAAAGTATGTTGAAAAATGCATTAATTCAAGAACACAAATTACTGAGCTGAAGAATTTAATACTATTTTTATTCCTCATTGTTAAAGCAATCATGTTAAGAGTAAAATTAAAATTCTTATTGGTCTTGTTATGGCACATGCATATATACCTTGGTGAAGACTTGTAAAATGCAGAAAGGCAAAGTAGGCTAAACTCAAATCATAAGTCCAGTATAATACAGTGGTGTATTTCTCCTGAGGATTATGCTATATATTTATTTCTTATTTTAGAAAAAAAAGTAATTTGATAAAATACAGTTTAAAGCCTACATTTTCTCATTAACATTATATTTTTTTTTTTCAAAAATATGATTTCATGTGACTGCATTACATTCCTAGCTGAGAATTTTCCATATCATAATCTCATTACTTAAGTCATTTCTATTTTTATCATGATTAATAAACTTGGGACCACATTTCTTGTACATATTTCTTTGTTTATAAATCTTGTTGTTTAGTTAGGGTATATGTCCAGAGGTAGAACATTTCACTTAAATGATTAGAACTTTTTAAAGAATTTTTGTCACCCCTTCTCAAATCACCATCCTGAATGCTCATACCAATTTTTTTGTCAGAATATTCATGGCTATATTTATGATTTGTTATTGTATACAATACTTTTTACACATTATCCTACTCTTCACCACGTGATGAGTACACTGAGCCCTGGAAAGCTCACAGCCAGTAAGTGTGTAATGTAAATCCAGAGCTGTCAGATGAAAAACTTCATACTTTTATGCTACACAATCTTGTTTTTCTTTTATTGTGTATATTATATAAAATCTTGACAATTTCACTGAGAGAGAGAAGTATGTGTGTGAGGGAGAGAGAGAAATCCCCATAAAAATCACAAAATATCTCATTGCTATTTTAAGGTGCATATCTTTGAATCTATATTTATATATCATATATCTATTGACTATTTGTAGCCCTCTTCCTGTCAGTTTTCCATTTCCTTTGTCCTCGAACCCTTTTTTGAAAAGGTTTTGCTTGCTTGTTATTCACATGCATTTATATACTTAGTTTGTCCCATCTATTGCATGAATTATCTGATTTTTTACTTTAAAAAACCTTAGTTAACTCTATTCTACCCTCAGTATCCACTTCTATATATTAGAAAGAGTCAATGAGAGGTGTTTAAGCAATAAGTGGCTAAAGCTAGCTCTCACAGTCCACCAGGAGAGATTTATGAGCTATTGAAGTTATTGTCTTTGGTTGTAATAAAATCAATGGAAGAAACATCAGATATGACACTGACCCCAGTCACCCTAATGCAAAGGTCTGTTTAACCCTTTTATCTGTAATCAAGTTATTTCCCCTCTTCCTTATCTTTGTCCAGAGCATAATTCCTTTTCCAATTTCTCTCTGGCCTTTTTCTTGAGCTGGATTTAACTACACTACAGTGATTTTTCCACCTTTAATTATGTGTGGTTCATGACTTAGAGTGACATCATAAGGTGAATCTGTATTTTTGAGAACACCAGGATTAGTGCCTGAATGGTTCTGCTTACTGAAAATTTAATTTTAATTATCTGAACACTTTCTGTACTCTTGCTTCAGACTAGCTTTTTGGTTGAAAATATGCAAATATTCTATTTGTCTGCCTTTTTTGTTTATCTTTCCATAGAATGTTTTGACCTTTATATTTTTTTTTACCCAAATGCACTAACTCAATACTTTATAATTCTCTTAAGTTTGATAGCCTGACTTTTTGATGCAACAGGGTCTCTCTCTATCAATACCATCTACTTTGTTGTTATATGCTTTAAAAAAAAAACTAATCTATTAGGCATTTCTTTGCAACATCACCCATTGCTTTTTATGCTTAAAAGTCCTTTCATATTAAGAAATCAGGAAAATATCTCCAGGTCTGTTTCATATAGTTTTGCTCAATATTATTTATATTTGGATTTGAAAGTTTGATTAATTTTTGGTTTGTAATGCAATATAGGACTCTAAAATAAACTTTGTTAACATTTTGCCAAGGATATTGTCGAGTAACAGCTTTCACATTGGTTTGTGATAGATTCCTACTCATATATTACATTGTTAGATATACTGAATCTTATTTATGAGTATCTTCCACCCGCCTTCCCTCCTTCCCTCCCTCCCTTCCTCCTTCCCTTCCTTCCCCTTTGTTTCCTTGCTTTTATTTCCTATAGATATTCCTTTCCATGCTTTTATCACACCAATCAGCTTCAAGCTTTTGTAATACTTAATACCTTCACTTTTTACCAGTATAAGTGCCCTTTACTTTATTTTGTTCCTAATATCATCTTTATTGCACTAGAATAGTCTAAAAACTAGATTTAGAAAATTTAACATTTTCTCATTTAGTATTTCCACATACTTCACTCATAATTTTACACAATGACAAATTACCTGATAATCTACTCATGACCTTTTCATTTGACTTAGCATCTGGGAGGTCTCCATCTGACTACTCCAATGTCTAGGCTGGCAGTCTAACAATAATGTTCGAACATCCTTTCCCATCCATCCCTCCACCTCTCTTTCTTATTTGATAAAATGGTTCCTGAATCTCGTGATTTCCTTTCCTTAACTTTCTCCAGTAGCTTCCAAAAAAAAAAGAGGTGCTTGGGAGATCTTTTTTTTTTTTAATCTTTGACATCTAAGGATATCTTTACTTTATATTTGACTGAGAGTTTATATGTGTATACAGTTCCAATTTGGGAAACAATTTCCCTCAGATTTTGATAAATTTGCTATGTTGACAAATCAAATGTTAATCTTAGTACCAATTATTTATTTCTTTCTAGACATTTTTAAGACTTTCTCCTTATACACAGAAGAGAATTCTGGACGTAAAGGAAATAATTTGGTCTGAATTTATTAGATTGTTACATATTAAGGGGGCCCTGTGCTGGACACTTGAGTGACAGCACACATTTTAAAAACTGTTACTCTTTTAAATACTGTCATCTACTAAAGGCTGGATATATCTTTACTATTTCATTACCTTGTCTTCTACAGAATTGAGTTTTTAAGCCGCCTCCCTTGAAATCTTTACTTATTTACTTTTTATTCTTCCTTGAGGTTATAGTAGTTTACTATATAAATGTATACCAGATTATAAACTTAGCACACCATACATTTCATATTGAGTTTTCTCATTTCAGTTGTATTGTAAGTAATTGCTGATATTTTTATTTCATTTTGATACACCTGTCAAAAGGAGTGTATTTTTAATTGCAATTTCTTGTTGGTTTTAAAATTTATTATTTTCAATGTTATGACACCAGTTACTATTCCCTATCACTTGTTTAGTATATTATGTTTATATTATTTAATACCCAGAAGCCTGCTCAAAAGGCATTATATCCCCATATTAGGTTAGAGTTAAATGAATTGCTCATAATCACACAGCTCAGGTTTTCTCAGCTTTGGCACTCTTGACATTTTGGCCCAGATAATTCCTTGTTGTGGTGAGCTGTCCTATGTATTATGGGATTTTTAGCAGAATCCCTGGTTTCTATCTCTCTCCTTGTAACAACCAAAAATGTCTCCAGGTATTGTCAAATCTGGAATAATCACCCAACCACTGTGCCTTTTTCCAAACTCATGCTCTCTCCCATAAACCACTTCTTGATTGCTCCAAGTCTTTGCTTCTGCTTTAATAGAATTAGCTGCTATTCTCAACTTATGGAAGGAAAACATTGAATGCTTTCTGTACGCTCATAACTATATTATCAGCTATAACTTTTAGTAATATCAATCAATGCAGGTATAAATAGAACAGGAAAATAAAACAGGGTTGGTCCTAGCCAACATTTAATTTTGTAATTAAAGAAACTAAGTGGTCTGTCAACACTTGCATCATTTCTGGACTCATTTCTAAGCTATCAGTCTCTGTTCTTTTCAAGTTCGGCCCTCAAATTTGGTTTATATTTTCCCCATATCTGACCTCTTGTTTGGTGTCTGATTTTGGGATCTGCCTTGTGCTGCAAAATAATATGTACCATTGTTTTCTTGATTACTGCCTTTTTATTTTCCCTTTGCTGTGTGTGTGTGTGTGTGTGTGTTTGGCTCTCTTCCTATGCACTAGCTTCTCTATCAAATATCTCACAAGTTTCAGTTCAAATACTAGTATCTACCTCATCTAGTTCTCATCTCTGTGGTTCTACCACTTGGGATCTAGACAGTAGTAGGGAATAATTCGAATTTGTAGAGAACACTATTTCTGGGTGAGCCGTACCTGAATAGAATTAAGTGACCATGGAGATGGGTCACTCTGGCCAAGTGAGGGCTTTGGCTTTCTCCATATTCACCCTATGAAATCCCTACTGTAGAAAACTTAGAAAGGTTCTGGGGGAAAAATATAGCTATGAATGACGTTCAGGCAGTATGTGATAAATAATACATACAGACTTACTATGGCAAATAGCTTAAATATACACACATTTCATTTTACACAAGATCTATGTTCTATTCTTGGTCCTTCCAATGATTATAACTCATTTAAATTAGCATACTCAGTTTAGAATTTAGGGAATTGTGAGTAGTATAATGTTAATTTTTCAAGCAAGGGAACACATGACATATTTCTTAAAAGAAAGGATTTAGCATGATATTATCTGGGATTTAGAAAGATAAAATGGAGATGATGAAAATTACAATGGAAGAAAAGAAAATTGAGGAAGATATTAAAAGTTTAATGTGAAATGCAGTGAGAGTATTAGAAGTATTTATGGCAGAGTTGGGAAATAGTCTGAGAAATATTTCAGCGGCACTATCAGAGGACTTGCCTGATCAAGGTGAAATAAGAAAAAAAAAATGCTGTTACATAACCTATTAAATAGATGGAATTAGGTGTGGGGAGAGATAAATAGTTAGGTTTTATACAGGTTCATTTTGAATAGTCTGTAGATAACTAAATGGCAAGTGAAGGAAAAAAACAAATCTGGTTTAAAGAGAGCCATTTTGATGGAAAACACAAGTTTGGAATCATTGTCATGTTGGTTGTAAATGGCATTTATTTGTATAAGGGATTACTTAGGAAGAACTGAAGAAAAGAAAAAAGAAGACAACAGATCTTGGAGTCCAATGTAACAATAACATTTAAGAAGTGAGTGATAGAATTTGAAACAGTGAAAGAAAAGAAGCAAGTAATAAAAGATAGGAATGGAATGTCAAGGAAGCTAGAGGGAAAATTAAGCTTCAAGGAGACATTGATTTATTACATAAAATATCAAAGAGAAGCCAGGATTTAGAAGAAAGTCTTGGATTTCATAATCATTATATATGGTGATTTTTGCCAGAGTAGTTTACTAAGAATTAGAGGTGAAAGTTGTGTTGCCATGGATTGAGGAATAAATTGGAAATTAAAAATGAAGGCAATAATTATGGATTACCTCAATAATAAACGGAAGCAGTAAAATGTGTACTCTATATGGGAATTCATTTTAGAATGGGGAGACTTGAATATATAGGATGTTAGAGAAGATAAAAAGACTAGGAAACCTAGTAATGGAACACAGTAGGAAAATAGCTTCTTGTGAAGAGTGGGATGGGCAAAAAAGGGTTTTTAGAAGTAAAAAGGGGTTATGACAACTGGATAAAATAAAGCATGAAGATGTCATGTTTGATTTTTATGTCACTATAATTGTAATTTCCATATAATAGTAATTTCCAAATTTGTTTTAAATACCTATATACAATTAATTTACAGGCCCATTAATTTATGACATCTAAATATAATATAAACGTGCTTTTCAAATGATGATTTTGGAACATGAAAAAAGCTGAGACTGGCAATGCTTAGAGCAACTAGGGCTGTTTCTTTGAGTTTAAATTTTATACAAAACCTAGAAACCTAATACACAGCATAAAGAAAAAAGTTGGCTTTGAGCCAAGTAATGCTAAATTTGATTTAGACTATAATAGCTTGAAATCCAATTTTGGATAAATCCTTTATGCAAAGCACTTACTATAATTTAATTGTGCTTTGCCTTTATTCTCTCTCCTTCACCCTTTCATTTTTTTCTCAGTTTATTCCTCTTTACAAAAGACTGTTTTATAAAAATAGTAAAGACTATTTTTGTATATGTAAAAATGCAAAAGACTATGCTACTATTTTATAAAAAGCATACTTAGTAATTTATGAATTTACTAGTTATTCTTAAAAACAAAATTCAGTAATTTATAAATGCAAGATCATTATTAAAAATGGGCAAAGTTTTAGCAGGAAATAGAATGTGATATGCATGAAAACTTTAAAAACCTACATTAATTGTTATCATATCATATTTATAAATTCCCAGTAATGTATACACAATTAAAACTTTTCATGCTTATCTTGCTTGTACACACATAGAAATAAATATAGATATAGATTATAGATAAAGATAGTCACTTCATTTCATGTTGTCGCACTTGGTTCTTTTTGCCATATATTCGAGTTCTTCCCTCTTCCACACATATGGCATGATTGTACTTCCTGGCTCCCTTCTGGTTGAGTAGAGCAGCAAAAGTATTTCTGGCTAAGGAACTAGACCAGAAGCGATTCCTGTCCTTTTGGGGAAGAACAATTAAATGCTGATGGAGATGCCCATTCTGCTTCACATTAAGAGGGGCTTAGATCTTATATGTAGATGAAAGCAACTGTTTTGCTAGCAGTTTTAGATACTCTTTGCTTTCTGGGGTGGGAGTCATCCATCATTATCATTTTGTTAGTTGTTCTTGGCAAGTCCAATGAACTGGAGAGTAGGTGTTGCAACTCTACTGAGATTCAGGGCTCAACCAGCATATGAACAAACCATAAGATGATATTAATAGGGGAACATGTGAGAGGGGGAGGGGGTGAGGTACATGGGAATTCCCTATGTTTTCTTTGTAACTTTTCTGTAATCTAAAACTACTTTAAAAATAAAGTTAAGGGAAGCGGCTGTGGCTCAATCAGTAGGGCTCCGGTTTACCATATGGGAGGCCCCGGGTTCGGTTCCCGGGGCCTCCTGGTGAAGGCAAGCCCGCCCGCACGGCGTGGTTAGCTGACCCAGCAAGCACAAGCAGCAAGGGGGGGATAAATGAATAAATAAATAAAAATCTTTAAAAAAAATAAAAAAAAAAAAAGTTAAAAATGTTTGAAAAAGCAAATGCTAATGGAGAGGTCTCAAATCTCCCTTCTTTTGTTGCCACGGTCAGTGGCAATGCTAGTACTGCTCCAACAGGCTGTGTCCAGAGTGAGGACAATGATGGAGTGCAGTCCTGGTTGATCTTCAGTGGACTTACCAATAAGCAAGAAATAAACCTCTTTTACTATAAGCCTAAGAGATTTGGGAATTATTTTTCATGCAGCATTGTGGTATTTTGGCATTGTTTATGAATTCCAAAAATAGATATTTGATTATGTTTGTAAACTTTCTGTACCTGGGCATGATTAAATTATGATTAGGGCTTTGATTAGGCCACATCAGTGAGATGATGAGTCCCCGCCCACTGCTCATCACTTTATAGACCCCACTACAGTATTTGATACATAATAGATAATTGAAAAATATTATTTGAATGCTGTTCAGTAAATAGAGGAGAGGAAATAGAAGCAAAGATAAAAGCACTCTGACCTTGTTAAAGAGCTGAAGATAATCATAGGTAACTTCTCATTATATATAATTTCCTGGCTAAGAAAAAAATGAAAATATTGTAAATTTATATTTTTCTAAGTGTCAAAGCTACATAGAACAATTAAGAATCAATATTGTGCCAAAATTATACTCATCTACTTTTATTTTCATGTATAAATTGATTATAATAATTATAACTGACTGTGTCATATATATTTATTTCCACATCAAACAGCAGCCATATGAGAGAAAGTGGTAAAGCAACTGATTATTTAGACTTTATCCTTTCTTATTTAGTTTAAGTTGAGAGAAACAAAATAGTAATTCAAAGGGTACTATGGATTGGTGAATTTATATTCTTAATACCTCTGGGCACAGTATGTCTTCTTAATTTCAATTGCATAATCTAGGTAATTTTTCAGGTCTCCACTAAGATTCTCTAGTTATTTCTCTTTATTGCATGTTTACATTTTATAGGAAGACAATATTTATTTGCTTCCTTCTTAAAGCAAAATGAAAATACAAAAATAAGCAAATATTGCTAATACATTTAGATATTTTGTGGATACTGTAGATTGTTGTCCTGATAATTTTACTAGACATTTAGCATAAAAAGATTCAAATGCATATTTTAAAGTATGAAATCTACTTATTTTATCAAATAAAAAAAAATGCCAAAGTAAAATCAATCATCTATCTTAATGCGGTTCAGCAAGGTCATTTCTCATAGGCATTAATGTTGCAGAAAGACATTTGGCTCAAAAAGATTCCTGGCAGTTCTAAGGATGCTTGGATTTTACAGCTGTCCTTGCTCCCTTTCCTAAGGGGGGAGGACTGCATGGGAGCATTGATTAAATGAATGATAAGGCCTTGATGGATCGATTTTTTTTCACGTTTTTAATTTAGAAGGTAAAACTTTCTATCACAGTTTAAGCTCAAAATTATGGCTGAGATAATAGAGGTCTGGTTACAGTGCAAGTTAAAGAGGAAAAAGTTGCTGCTCAAATGTCAAGACATCTTGTGGTCCAAGATGATTAAAACTAAACTGTTTGCTATATGAATCCCAAGGTACAGCTATATCTCAGCTTTGGTGACATTTAGCCAGTGACTTTTCATAGCTTGTTAATAATGTATAGCTCTCCCTATATAAATTTGCAGTGACAGAAATGGCCATTTGGAGTAGAGCAGTTAATGAGATTTATTCTTGACAGAAAATGCAGATTTGAAAAGTATTTCTAAAAAATCAAGATTGATGTCAAAAGAAATCGTGTATTTAACAGACAATGGTATCATAACAATTTTTCAGGTGCTTTAACTAACATCACAGAACTATATCAAGTGATATATGTTCTATTTTTACTCAAATTTCTATACAGCCCAATCTCCAACCCCTCTGCAGCAAGTTTCTAAACCTTCCGAAGTAGGAAGACTTCTACCTGACAAATCATTTTCTCAAGGGAGAGTTCTCTCAATTTTCACCGGATTAGGTTCATATAATTTGTGTAAGTTTTCCATCATAATGCTAACCTTAAATTATTATAATTACTTGTTTGATGTCTGTCTTTCCCACTAGACAACACTGACGTGAATAAGAAAATGTTCAATATTCACTGACTCCTTAAATGATGACTGAATGGTTGAATCAAGAAGACCGTGTGCAGATATGCATATTCTTTGCAAAAGTGAGAGGTAACATTATTAGACAATGAATTGAAGTTTTATAAAAAATTTCAGTGCATATTCTGACTATTGAATATTAATATCCCAATAGTTATTTTGCTCCAGTAGAAACAGAAAACTGCTGTTTTTAGTCATGTCTGTTTCTATTATTTCAATTAAAAACATGACAAATGTGCAAATAATGCATAAGCTGTGAAATGTCACAAGGATGCAAAAAAAAAAAGGAATAAAAGAAAGGAAACTACAAGTTATCTTTATTTAACATTCATAAGAACATAAATAATGTCCAACTTTTGCTAATTTGAAGAAGGTTATTTTTGCAATTATTATTACATTTATTTAACTATAAAAGAAATGCATATTTGTTACAAAAACTTCAAAACTTAAGAGACACACAAAGAATGTAAAACTTAAAAAGCTGAAACATGAAATTGCCATTTTATAGGTCAAACATGGCAAAATATCAACAATTTAATCTGAACCCACCTAAATATGTTTCCAGTAACAGAGACAGTCACTGTTAAATTTTGTTGCGCTTCCACCAATATGAATATACAGATATGCAATATATAAAATATATGAATTTATGAATATATAGAAATTATACACAGCTTTTACATAGACTGTAACATAGATTTGCCAACATGAGTTAATTGCCTTATTCTATGCCATATTTTGTTTACCTGTTCCTTATTGTTAGACATATGTGTGGTTTCCAGTTATTTGCTAGCATAATGATGCTGCAGTGAACATTGTATTTGTTTTCTATTACTACATAAAAAATTACCACAAATGTAGCAGTTTAAAACAACACACACTTAAAATCTCACAGTTTTTGTAGCTTAGAAATTAGGGCTTGGCATGGCTGAGTTCTCTGCTCAGGGTCTCACTAGGCCAAAATGTAGGCATTGATTGGGGCTGCATTTATTTGGGGCTTGGGACCTGCTTTTGAGCTTTCTGGTTTTTGGTAGAATTATTTCATTGTGGTTGTAGGACTGAGATTCCCATTTGCCTGTTAGCTGTTTGAGCAACTAGAGGCCACACTTAGATCCTTGCCACATTTCACAATATAAATGTTTGCTTTCTTCCAGCCAGCTAGTGTGCATCTCTCTGAATTCCTCTATGGTCACCAGGAGGAAAAATCCCTGTTTTAAAGGACTCACCTTAGATAATCTTTATTTTGCCATATAACATAATATGTTCATGGGAGAGTTAGTTCACCATGTTACAGGTTTATCTACACTTAACGAGAGGAAATCATTCAAGGTTGTGGATCATATTTGGCCATCTTAGAATTCTGTCTACTGCTAATATTCTCATTAGTCTTTGTCATTTGTAAGATTATTTTCCTAGCATAAATTCCTGATATTGAAATTACTAATTCAAAGTAAATGCAAATTTTTGTATAAGATTTTAAAACATTATCATTAAAGTCTAATTTTCACTTCAGCCAGTAGAGTTGCTATTTCTATACATCAGTGCAGCCCCAGATAAACAGAAATATAACTCAACCTTAAACAGAGACAATTAAAACAGCCTTTACAACAAAAACGTTGATAAATAATATGATATATAAAAGTGGTATTTTTAATATAGATTTTCAAATTATTAATTGAACTTTTAAATATGTTTATTGTTTACTTGCATTTTTTTGTGATACTCATTTTCCTACATTTTTTATTTTTTTCCATTACCCTCAGTAATATGTAAACACTGTCAGAATGTTAATAATATTGAAAATTTCTCTGATATATATTCCAAATATTTTTGTTTGTCATTTGCTTTGGAGTTTTCTTTCATTCTTATCATTCCATCATCCTATGTCATTTATTTTTCTTTTATTCTCTCACTTATTTTGCTCTATTATTCTTTCATTTTCGTTCTTTCTTTCAGGATCTCTGTCTTTCTTTGTCTTTCTCTCTCATCTCAATCTAATGAAGCCACTCTAATCTATTGCATGATTTTTAGGTTCTTCAAGAAAAACAAAATACATATAAAAGTGCATAAGTAATATATGAATATATAGTCAATGGGAATGATTTAAGCAATACAGAAATATAGACGGTACAGTATTTTTAGATACCTTTAACATGTTTCCCTGCAAACTATTTATTCCCATTCCCAGAATAATTAGTCAGTGGTGTGATTTGTAAGTTCTCTATACTTTCTGTAAGCATTTATATGTCTATATTATATATGGAGACATTTTTTCTTAACAGTTATGAAGACCTTGAATGTATTTTTCAATCAATGGCTCTTTTCAGTTAACAATATATCTTGGTGATCTGCTTATGTGAGTAGTTAGATTGACTCCTTTATTATAGCTACATGATGTTTCATAATATAGATAAATCATAACTTATAAAAGTATTTTGTTGTAGGATAAAAATGTTTCCAAATTTTTACTGTGCAAATAATGTGAAGATACATTCTAATTTGTCCTATTGTATTATTATTTTTAATATACTGCTAGGCTCTATTTTGCTTATAACTTCTTTAGAATTTTTAAAGCTATATTTATCATTTCTTTTAGTGTATAAGTGTACTTACCTGAATCTTTTTATTATCAGGCTTATGCTAAGTTTGCCGGTGGATGTGAAAAACTCCTTTTTCCTATTCTATAAAACAGTTTATATAACATGACTTTATGTATTTCTTGAAAGATTGTTAGAACATATGGGTAATAAATCACAGGCTTTGTGCCCTTGGAGGTGGTAGGTCTTTTCTAATTTTCTACTTTTTCTCAAGTCAGTATTGAAAATTTATGTTTTATTTGAACACACACTCAATTAATCTGATTTACAAACATATTGGTAAAAAAAAAGCCTATGTTACACTCCTGTAATTCTTTAATTTAACCCATATTTTTAGCTATTTCATCTTTAATTTAATTAAAGCAATTTATTTGTTGAGTTCCTCTTTTGTTTTTAATTATATCGGCCAAAATTTTGCTTTTTATCATTCTGGGATAGAAACAACTAAAAAAGTTCAGTTTCATTAATTCTTTTAAAATTAATTTTCCATATCAATCCTTTTAGCTACTGTACTTATTAATACAATCTTTCCTTTTTATTTTATTGTTACTTTTATAGCTTCTTATGTGAAATGCTTAGTTGATATAATTTTACTTACATATTTTCTAACACATGCATTAGACAATAAATTTCTTCTGAAAATGTGTTTGACCAAACCGAGGGTTTTGCTGTGTAGTGATTTTCTAAATAGTTTTTGTCCAAGTTTATATTTCCTCATTAACTCATTAATTTCCTGATAGTGAGTTTAAAATTCCAAGTGGAAATATTTCTTTGTCTGTGAGTTCTTTTCATTGATATCTAATTACCTTTTGATAGAACAATTTGTTTTGAATGACATCAGATTTTGGAAATTATTAAGAATCCCTTTGAGAGTTAACACATGCTCCATACCTTTGAATACTCTATGGATGCTTCCACACAGGATATGTTCTTTGTTTCCTTGGCCCATGGTTGTAATCATGTATTTGATTAAATTTATTAATGTATTTAAAATGTATTCAAAATCATTATTTTTGTCTACTCATCCATCAATTTCAGAAAGGTGGTTATTACAATTTTCCTCTATGACATTGATTTGTCATATCCTTCAGATATTTGTCAGATGCATCCATGTTAAGAAAATAAGAAACCAAGCATACAAAATGGGAAAAAACTAACTACCTCTAAAAATTAGAAAAAAAAATTGTATAAAAATTGAATCTTAGAATAATATGCATACCATATATTAATATATTAACATTATGAATTCAATGAATATGGATTTAACAAAAAATCATCATAAAAATATAGTGGGATGATTTGGAATGTTAAATGTGAGTGTGTGTGCATGTGTGTGTGTGTGTGTGTGTGAGTTGGAGAAATGTTATGAGAGTAAAGCATTTTGTAAATTTTTATTATAATTTCAAACTTATAGGAAAATTGCAAAAACAGTAAAAAAAAATCCCATGTAATCTTTCCCCGCATTTCACACCAATTTATTCTATTTACTACATCAGTCTTTCCCTCTTTTTTCTTTCTATATACATATAAAATGATACATGATATACACATACACACACACTTTCCTAAATCATGAGATAAAATTCACCTCTTTATTTACCCTTAACAATTTAATTATTCCTAAGGATGAGAGTATTTGATTATATAATCACATCAAATTATCAAAACTAAGATATAAAATAATTCTATTTATCTATATAATACTATTATCTAATATACAGATCTCATTCAAATTTCATCAATTATCTTACAATATCCATGACAGCAATATTAACTGCTCCTCAGTCCAGGATCCACTAGAGGATTACATTTGGTAGTCATGTCTTCTGAAACAGTTCATCAGTGTTTCTTTGTCTTTCATGACCTTGACTTTTTTGACAAGTACAGATCATTTATTTTGTAGAATAATGTCCAAAAAGAGTATGATGTTCATATCAAAGGTAGTTTTTAAATAAAGGTATACATAAAGGTAATGATTTTTAAAAAGTAAATTACTTGAACTCTGGAGAGTAAGGTTATTATTCTAATATAGATAATTTTGTTTTTGAATTAGATAATGTTCATAAATAATACTTGGACCCTTATATACTATAATATCACAATTGTCTATACTCATTTGTGTTCTATGAATACATTTTATCTGCATATACTTTTTTTAAAATTCATAAAAGAAAATAGGCATAATATGAAGAATTTTCAAGTGATGTAAATTAGCATTTGTTATATTATTAAATTTTTGGTTGAACAGGCACTTCAGTACTAGATTATGCAAATATTATTGCTTGAGTTAGAATGCTTCTCAGAGTTGCATAGTAAATTTTTATTTTAGGACTTTGACAATTAGGGGACATTAACATTTTCTGATTTATATCTTTGCTAGCATCATCATTAATTTTGTATTCACCTGTCTTTCTTCACCTTTATTAACAATCTCTTTAAAATTTCTATAATAATCTTCATAAAGAGGTATAAACTAACTAGTCAGTAGTCTAGCAACCCCTCATATGTTATTAGCATTATTATCCTATTGAGGTTTAATATACCTTAGCACTTGTAAAGAACTTTTCTTATGAGTATCTAGAGCTCATAAACCTCTGGAAACAGCAACACTAACATATATACTGAGAAAATATAAGAAAATAAGGTTAAATGTCTCTTAAAATGACCATAATGTAAGTGAGAATCCTATGTCCTGAAAATGGACATCTTCATAATGAATCCAATTATGCATTGTTTATTGATAGTCTATTCAAAAATCAAAGTAGTTTATGCCTGAATTAACAATTATAAGAAAAGACACTAAAAATTTATAATTATATATATATGTAAATATATATTTCAAAATATTTTAAATGATTTATGCTAAAAGGGTTCTTAAGAATAGCTAGGTCTTCATATTTCTGGGAACAGTGTTCTATTTTATCATTTTTTAAACCACACTTAAAGATTTCCAATACATTTTCACGTAAAAAAAATATAAAAGCAATCCTTATTTAGGGCACTTGTTAATCAACAAGGATCATTTTTCCTATTTTTTTGAGCCCAAATCATTTTTACTTCAAGGTATACTTTTCAATATTAATAATTCCTGATATATATACATAGTTATGTATATAGATATATATAAATGTATTTGCATAATATATAAATTGATATATAGACACTACATGTCATAACTAGTTGAATGATAGTTCAATCTTTTCAATTCTAAATTTCAAATTATAACACATTGTCTATATTTTGGTAGAAAAAATAAAATATGAAAAATACATTTTTGTGATGGTTAGGAATAGCAAGTTAGGTTTTTTATTAGTCATCCAAAGAGGTGTTGATGCAAAATACCAGAAATCTGTTGGGTTTTATAAAGGGTATTTATTTGGGGTAAAAGCTTACAGTTACCAGGCCAAAAAGCTAAGTTACTTCCCTCACCAAAGTCTGTTGCCATGTGTTAGAGCAAGATGACTGCCAACATCTGTATGGGTTCAGGTTTCCTGGGTTCTTCTCTTCCCTGGGCTCAATTCTCTTCTGACTCAGCTGCTCTGCTTTCTCCACAAGGCCAGCTTTAGACTATCAGGTGAGTGGCTAGTCACTTTTCCGGAGGCCTCTGTCTGTGTTTAATGGACACTTCTTTCCTTCCTCACATATCTGCTTCTCTGTGTGTTTTTTTTCTCAGTTTCCAGGATCAAAACTACAACTAACTCCTGTGCCTTGTCCTTTTCTCTGTGAATCCCTGCCCACCAACAGTGTCCACATCCTACTGATGTGGCCCAATCAAAGCCTTAATCATTATTTAATCAAGTAAAAATGAAATGTCTGAATCCAATACAATATAATATGCCCAAACCAGTTTTCAAACATTATCCAATATCTATTTTTGATATTCATAAACAATATCAAACTACTACAGGTTTCTTTGAGAAAATTTAAGTACACAAAAAACAGGGATTTAACTTATCCATCTCAACCTTGTGCCTTATCTTAATGTAAATTACAAAAATTACAGCAATAATAAAATAATAGCAATAGAAAAATCACCAGCATTTAAAGAGTATCAATATTTTGACTGCATCCTAATAAATGCTTCATATTCATTATTTCAACTAATACAACAGACCTATGATCTTGATTACAATTTAATGCTGAATTTATAGTAACAAACACTTATGGAAATTTATAAATGGAAAACTATGTCATTTATCATAGTCATTTGTATGAATGTCTAACTCCAAAGCCCTAACTTTTAACATGGCATACTATTGTCTCCCTGTTTCTGTGAAATTAAATCTAGAGAACTCCCCCTGGAGTCAATGTCAAATCCATGATTACGTACAGAACTGATATTTCCAGAGAGGATCCAATATTGTAATTTGTCTAAAATACTTTTCCTTTAAGTTGTTTAAACACATCAATGGAATCTTAATGCCTCTGTTTTATTTGTTGATTCAAAGATACAACTGTTCTGGTGTCTGGTTTCCATGTTTCATTGCTCAGATAACGATGTGTTGATTAAAATCTTCTAATCTTTTAGTGTTCAGCCTGGGCTTTAGCGCTGAGATAGACCAAAAGCTTTTTATTAGTCGGGTGGCAAAGTGAAATGGTAAACAGTATTTATTCCCCAAAGAACTTTAGCTATCTTGTGAAGGCTACTTGATGGAAAATAATAATGTTCTGTTGTATGGAGTCCTAAATGCTGTTTCTAGTTGTTTACTCACTGAATGTGATGAGGGATTTAAAAGGTGGGGAGGAGATTTACCTAACAAATAACTGTCAATAAAGGAGTTGAGACAACTAACATGCTGCTATAGCATTCTGCAGGCTCAATGAGAGATTTCTACTATCCAGGAAATAAACATTCTTTTTATTCAAATATTCTTTTGAGTTATTTGGCAGAAGTAAATGATTGCCCTAAGATTGAGAATGTGACATGATCTATAGGTAGCAATTGCAAGGAAGAAGAGCCCAGACATAATACTAATCACATTAAAATTTCTCTTGGCTTCTGGTTGTGGCGCAATCCTAAGCATTCCTAGGCTTCTGGATGCAAAACTCCACCCTCTGCCTTATCCATCACATTACCCTCTCCGTTAAGTCTGTCTGTCTCCTGTTCTCTTCCAATAAGGACACCGGGCATATTGGATTAAGGATCTGCTCTACTCTAATGAATGTGACTCCATTTTTATTTTGCCTAATTCAGTCTATAATGACCCTATTTCCAAATTAGTTCACATTCCAAGTAACTGAGGGTTTAAACTTCATCATATCTCCTTGGGAGAAACAATTCAACCCATATCAGCTGTCAAAAGTCCTAAACTTCTGGAACTATGCTGCTGAATTAAGCTTCTGAGCAGAATGACTCCACAGTCATTTACCTAAGATGAGACACTAAAAGTGCTTATTGAGTACAAAGAACAAGAGGGAAGAATCAAAATTTGTTTTTGTTTTGTCTTCATCATGAAGTATAATATAATATACTTATATATATAAGTATAATACCACCTATTTTTCTATGCTTCACATGAATTTAAATCATTAGTGTAGCATATTTTCACCTCAAACATTCTGAGGGATTTTTCTTTTTTATGGTATGTTCATTTTATAACATCAGCTTCTATTATACCTTTGTAGCTTATGTAGTGAAAAATAGGAAAATTATGTATTAAAAAGATTTAGATATAACACTAGTGTCTGAAAGCAGAAATTTCTGTGAAAGTTCTGAAAATGGCATTTGCTCACTTTCAAGGGCCTGCTTCAAAGTTCTGTTGGAGTGCGTTAATGTCTAGCTTTGCTGCAAAACTCATGTCTTTGCTTTTCTTTCATGTGAGTTATTCCTAGCAGTTTTACACTGGTTGTTAGTCAGGAATAGGCTGATTATGTTTAACTTATAAGAACAAGGGAAGGAAGTGAATAAGAAAGAAAATTCCTGAAGTGACCAAGGAAGTATTAACAATGAGGGGCTAAAGAGTAAAGTTGTTAAAGGCAAAATGAGTGGTTTGAATGTGTTGCAATAAGGTGACATTAAAATGGCATTTGCAAGGGAACCAGGGATACCTCCATCACATTCTTAATGCCCTTAAAAGTCCCAGAGGGAAACATATTCGAGCAAAATTGCTCGAAAATAGCACATTTTATTACTGTGAGGCAGTGACATTAAACGCCCCACCACAAACTATTTGTAAGATAGATGGTTTCAGGGTGGATTCTTTTTAAAATAGCTTGAAAAGAATATAGGTTGGATGGCCTGCTCCCAGATCTCCCAAAGAATGAAAAGAAAAATGAATGTCAAAAACTAAAAGAACATGAAAAACGAAGAGAACTTGCCTCAGTCTAGACAGCAGCTTTTTCTTGTGGTGGGTATAACTGGTTGCATGACATATAACTGATTTTAATAATTATAATTAAAACACATACTTATTAATTTTAATAAACATTTAATTTACAAAATTGTTTATTTTATTGTTTAAAAAAGTGAAAATCTCAATATTTTAGATAGAATATTTATAGGATCCAATCATAGCTCCTTTAAGGTGGTACCGTATAGTTACCTATAGCTAATAAAAACCCATTGTAAATGGAAGCAGTAGAAAACATTTTGCGAATGTTAAAAATTGAAAATTTCAATGTGGCCACCAGAGGTTCTAAGGGGAGGGAGAGGGAAAAATAGGTGTCATATGTGGGCATTTTGGGGGCATTGGAACTGTCCTGCATGACAATGCAATGACGGATACAAGCCATTATACATTTTGTCATGACCTACAAAATTGTGCGGGATAGAGCATAAACACTAATGTAAACTATAGTCCACAGTTAGTAGCAATGCTTCAATATATATTCATCAATTGTAACAAATGTACCACACTAATTAAGGTTGTTGTTAATGTGGGAAAGTGTGGGAGGGGGAGGGAGTGGGGCATGTGGGAATCCCCTATATCTTTTATAACATTTATGTAATCTAAAGCTTCTTTAAAAAGAAAAATAATTAATTAAAATTTTTTTCAAAGGATAAATTTTAAAAGTTTATTCATGTACCAGACTCAGGAGAGCCTGCAATTCTTACAAATACTGCATATACAGAATTCAAGACAGTAGATGTATGTTAACATTATTTCAGAAAGCAAAAATTTATTTTTAAAAATGTTAAGTAACTGTGTTCTCACCATGCATTCTTATATATTTTTAAACTGTCAGTTCAAGACAGCAAATTTGTCTGAGATGTGCAATGTGTGCAGAAGGGGAACATATTGGAACTGTATTGGGTTGGGCCTATCAGTTGCTATTTTCAGAGTAATTTGTGTGTCCAGGGATATCCGTATGTCTGAAATGACTGATGTGCCTGTGTGAGATAGCCAGTGTGCCCAGAGACACTAAAGTATGTGAAATGGACAGGGGCTTCACTGGTGAATCTATCTAGAGTGGCCTAGCATCCATAATCCCACGTTTCTCCCAAAGCCTTGATATTGATTTCCCCAATGCCTTTTTTTTTTTAATTTTTTTAACAAATCAATTTTAAGGATACATATTAATAAAGCATAAATCCATCCAAAGTGTACAATGAATGGTATTCGGTATAAACATATAGTTGTGCATTCAAGACTTCAAATATTTTTAGAGCATTTTCATTATTTCAGTAATAATGTTATATAGTCCCATGTTACATTTTTTAGCTTTCCTTCTAGTAATGTACATTTCCTTAGACTTTCTCTTTCAACCACTGTCATACTCATAAAAAAGCTCTGCTAGTCACAAATACCATGATGTGCTCTCACCATTTCCATTATTTCCAAAGATTTACAAACAACTGTTTAACCAATTCTGTACAAACTAACTATCAGCTTTCTATTCTCCACCCTCCTTCTATTTTCCGGTGACATATATTCTAATTACTAACTACATGAGTTTACACAATATATTTAGTTCATAATAGCACAATCAGACAGTATTTGTTCTTTTCTGTCTGGATTGTTCACTCAACATAATGTCTTCCAGATTCACCCATGTTGTCATATGCTTAATGATTCATTTCTTCTTACCACTGTATAATATTCCATCATGTGTATACACCACAATTTGTTTATCCACTCATCAGTTGATTGACACCTGGGTTGTTACCAAGTTTTGGCAATCATAACTAACACCACTATAAACATTAATGCGCAGATGTCTATTCATGTCACTGTCTTAGTTCTTCTGAGTATATACATAGTAAAGGTATTGCCAGGTCACATGGCAAGTCTATATTCAAATTCCTTAGCCAAAAAAATCCCTCTTAGTGGCTGTACCATTATACATTCCCACCAACCGTGAATATGTGCTCTTATCTCTCTACATCCTATCCAACATTTACAGTTTTCCCACTTTTTAATGGTGGCCAGTATAATAGGTATAAAATGATATCTCATTGTAGTTTTGATTTGCATTACCTTAATTGCTAGTGATGTCAAACATTTTTTAATGTGTTTCTTGGCCATTTGTATTTCTTCTTTGGACGATTGTCTTTTCAAGTCTTTTGCCCATTATTTAATTGGACAGTTTGTCTTTTTATTGTTGAATTGCATGATCTCTTTGTCTATCATGGAAATTAAACCCTTATCGGATATGTGATTGCCAGATGTTTTCTCCCATTGAGTTGGCTGCCTTTTCATCCTTTTGACAAAGTCCTCTGAGATGCAACAGTGTTTAAATTTGATGAGGTCACTTTTACCTATTTTTTCTTTTGTTGCTCGTGCTTTGGGTATAAGGTTTAAGAAACTACTGCCCATCACAAGATTTTGAAAATGTTTTCTGACATTTTCTTCTAGGAATTTTATGGTTATCCCATTTATATTTAGGCCCTTGATCCATTTTGAGTTAATTTTTGTATAAGGTGTGAGATTGGGGTCTTCTTTATTTCTTTTGGATATGGCTATCCAGTTCTCCCAGCACCATTTGTTGAATAGACTGTTCTGGCCCAGTTGGGTGGGCTTAACACCTTTGTCAAAATTCACTGACTCTAGATGTGAAGGTCTATTTCTGAGTTCTCATTTTGATTCCATTAGTCAATCTATTTGTCCTTATGCAAGTACCATGCTGTTTTCACCACTGTAGCTAAGTAATATGCTTTAAAGTAAGGAAGTGAGAGTCTTCCAACTTCCTTCAACTTTTTAAAGACATTTTTTGGCAATTGGGGGACTCTTACACTTCCAAATAAATTGGTTATTGCCTTTCCAATTCTTGCAAAAAAGTCTATTGATGTTCATTGGGATTGCATTAAATCTGTAAAGCAACTTGGGTAGAATTGACATCTAAACAATATTTAATCTTTCAATTCATGAACAAAGAATACCTCTCCATTTTTTAAAGTCTTCTTCAGTTTCTTTTAGTAATGTTTTGTAATTTTCTGAATACAAGTTCTTTATGTCCTTGGTTAAGTTTATTTGTAAATATTTGAT
Organism: Tolypeutes matacus; assembly: GCA_026826555.1. NCBI lineage: Eukaryota > Metazoa > Chordata > Mammalia > Cingulata > Chlamyphoridae > Tolypeutes > Tolypeutes matacus. Next base: position 1,008,651 of record JAKSZT010054473.1, on the reverse strand, counting down.
TATTTTAATTACTATTATAAATGGATTTTTTTTTCTGATTTCCTCTTCAGATTGCACATCAGTAGTTTATAGAAAGGCTATTGATCTTTAAGTATTAATTTTGTATCCAGCCACTTTGCTGAACTTATCTATTAATTCTAGTAGCTTTATTATGGATGTCTCAGGATTTCTAGATATAAGATAATATCAACAGCGAATAGTGAAAGTTTTACTTCCTCCTTTCCTATTTGGGTGACTTTTATTTCTTTATTTAGTATAATTGTTCTCACCAGAACTTCTAGCACAATATTGAATAACAATGGTGACAGTGGGCATTCTTGTCTTGTTCTTTATCTCAGTGGGAAAGCTTTCAGTCTTTCACCATTGAGTACAATGTTATTTGTAGGTTTTTCATACATGCACTTTACCATATTGAGAAAACTTCCATCTATTCCCTGGAGTGTTTTAATAAAGAAAGGGTGCTGTGTTTTGTCAAATGCCTTTTCTGCATCAATTTTTCAGAGGATCATGTGATTTTTTTTCTTCAATTTATCAATGTTGTTTATTACACTAATTGATTTTCTTGTTTTGAACCACCCTGCACACTTGATCAGAGTGTATAATATTTTTAATGTGCTTTTGGATTGGGTTTGCAAGTATTTTGTTGAGGATTTTTGCATCTATATACATTAGAGATATTGGTCAGTAATTTTCATTTTTCATAGTATCTTTAACTGGTTTTGGTATTAGGGTGATGTTGGCTTCATTAGAATGAGTTTGGTAACATTATATCCTGTCCATTTTTTTCGAAGATCTTGAGCAAGATTGATAATAGATGGTCTTTGAATGAGTAGTAGAATTCCCCTATGAAGCCATCTGGTCCCAGGCTTTTCATCTTTGGAAGATTTTTTATAACTATTTCAATTTCTTCACTTGTGATTGGTTGTTGAGTTCTCTATTTAATCTAAGGTCAATGTAGGTTTCTAGGAACTTGTCCATCTCATCTACATTTTCTGGCTTTTTGGCATACATGTATTCATAGTGTCCTCTTATAATTTATCTTACTTCTGCAGGGTCTTTGGTAATATATCCCCTCTCATTCTGATTTTATTTATTTGTGTCTCTTCTTTTCTTTGTCAGTCTAGCTAAGGGTTTGTCAATTTTGTTGATCATCTCAAAGAACCAACTTTTGGTTTTGTTGATTCTCTCTATTGTTTTTTTGTTCTCAATTTCATTTATTTCTACTCTGATCTTTAATATTTTTTCCCTTATGCTTGGTTTGGGATTAGTTTGCTTTTCATTTCCTAGTTCCTCCAGGTGTGCAGTGAGAACCTCAATTTTAGAACTTTCTTCTTTTTGAAAGTAAACATTGAGGTCCATAAATTTCACTCTCAGCACTGCCTTTGCTGTGTCATAGGTTTAGATATGTTGTGTTCTCATTTTCAATAATCTCAATATATTTCCTGAATGTTCTTGCAATTTTTTCTTTTTATTTATTTTAAAGAAACTTTAGATCACATAAATGTTACATAAAAAATATAGGGTTTCCCATATGCCCCACTCCCACCCCCCACACACACTTTCCACATTAACAACATTAGTGTGGTACATTTGTTACAATTGATGAACACATATTGAAGCATTGCCACTAACCATGGATTATAGTTTACATTATAATTTACACTTTGTCCCACGCAATTTTTTAAGTTATGACAAAATATAAAATGGCCTGTATCCATCATTGCAACATCATTCAGGACAATTCCAGTGTCCCAAAAATGCCCCCATATTACACCAATTTTTCCCTCTCTTTCCCCTCAAAACCTCCAGTGGCCATGCGTCCACATCAATGATAAAATTCTTCCATTGCTAGAAAAACAGTAAGTCTATAGTAGAATAATAGTAAGTCTAGTTTAGTCCATTGTTGAGGATTTGGGGATGGTGATGCCCACTTTGCCTCTAATTGTGAGGGGGCTTAGATCCCATGGGGCAGATGGATGGAACTCTATTGTTTGCAGCTGTAGACCCTGTCTGTTCCTTGGGATAGGCACTGACCATCATCTTCCCCTTGTTAGTTGTCCTGGGTGAGTCCAATGAACTGAAGAGTAGGTATTGTAAATCTGTTGAGTTTCAGGGCCCAAGTGGTACATGGATGGACCAAAGATTTCAGTCTCTTGAACATACACCTATCAAATAGAGTGCTAACTATAGGTTCAATTAGAAAGAGCAGAAGAGCCATGTGTAAGAAAACCACAAATGAGTACAACTCTGTGACACTGGGAAGCATAAGTTCCAAGGTAAAGCCCATTGGCAGGGCACTGAACTCCTGAGCTGTCTGCCCTCCCTATCATGTCTGAATGTCTCTAGAGCCCTCAAGAGCCCTGCTGTATGAGGCATTATTTACTGTGGCAGTCAATAAGATCCTGCTGAGTCATGCATAAGCGTAACATATGAAATGACCTCCTGACTCACTTTGAAATCTCTTAGCCATAAGAACTCATTTGTATTTACCATTTTCCTCTTATGGTCAAGGGCTTTTTCCAGGTGCATTGCTAGTTAGTGCTTGGTAACAATCTCTTGGTGCCAGGGAGACTCATCTCCAGGAGTCATGTCCCATACCAGGGGAAAGGTAGTATGTTTATATGCTGAGTTTGGCTTAGAGAGAGACCACATTTGAGAAACAAGGAGCCCTCAGAAGTTAACTCTTAGGCAACATATAACACTAGGCTAAGTTTCAATTTCAAAAGAAAAGGTTCATAAGTACAATTATCAAAATCAAGGGCCTGGTGTAATGGTCCATCCTCCTTCACTAGGCACTACCCCTATACTTGGGGGATTCTTGCTGTCCCATTAGAGAATGTAGCAGAACTTCCTAGGATGAGAATTCAATATTCTTTTGGTTATTGTGTGGCTCTCCACCCCTTATGAAAATGCCCCATGAACACTTGAACACATTCATATACCTTAGAGGCAGGCCCCAAATGAAACCCATCCCATGTATACCCTCGTCACTGATATCCCACACCAATGTTCCTCCCCTGCCACAGTTGTGGCCATTCTGTGATCCAAAATATCTTCAAAGATGAAGTCAAGAAAATAGCCAAATAAACATAATTAAAAATGAAACAATAATGATAGTTTTTAAAATAAAATATAAAATATTTAAAAATTATAAAAAATTAAAATTTTTTAAATAATAAAAAACTTTTAGACAATATGTCTTTTGTTGCTGTAAGATCTGTTGTCTTGTATGTACAGTGAGGGTTCCTTCCATATATTTTCTGTGTCTTTTTTTTTTTGTTTTTTTGTTTTTTTTTCATTTTATCTTCAAAGAAGCTTTAGGTTACAGAAAAGTCATGTAGAGAATAAAGGGGATTCCCATATACCCAATGCCCTCCACCTTTTCCCCTCTCCCCTATTAATAACAATTTCTTCTTTGTCCCACTTTTTAAGAGTGTGTTGCTTAATCTCCATGTATTTATGAATTTTCCCTTTTTACATCTATTACTAATTTCCAGTTTCATTCCATTATTATCATAGAAAGTGTTAGTATAATTTCAATATTTTTAATTTTATTGAGATTTGTCTTGTGACCCAACATATTGTCAATCTTGGAGAAGGATCCATGAGCACATGAAAGAAATGTATATGCTGTTGTTTTGCTGTGCAATGCTCTGAAGATGTCTATACAATCTAGTTCATTTATCAAATTATTCAAGTGCTTTGTTTCTGTATTTAACCTCTGTCTAGATGTTCTATCCAATACTTAGAGTAATGTATTGAAATCTTCAACTATTATTGTAGAGACATTTATATCTCCCTTCAACTTTGCCAGTGTGGACCTCATGTGTCTTGGGGCACTCAAGGTAGATGTATACATATTTAGTACAGTTATTTCTTCTTAGTGAATTATCCCTTTCATTAATATATAATGACCTTCTTCATCCCTTATGCAGTTTTATGTTTAAAATCTATTTTGTCTGATATTAGTATTGCTACTTCAGATTTTTACTGGTTACTCATTGCATGGAATATCTTTTTCCAACCTTTCGCTTTTAACTTGGTTGTGTCCTTACATCTGAGATGCACCTCTTGTAGACAACATATAGATGGCTCATACTTTTTTATCCATTCTATCATTCTATGCCTTTTGATTATGGAGTTCAATCATTAACATTCAATGTTATTACTGTAAAGGTATTACTAACTTCATCCATTTTGTCCTTTGGCTCTCTGTTGTCACATCATACTATTGTCTGTCATTTGACCCTTTAATTTACCCTTCCTAATAATCTTCATTTCTACCCTTTTCTCCAATTCTCTTGCCCTTGTTTTTTTTCCTTTCAGGTTGCAGCACTCTCTTTAGTATCACTTGTAATTCTGATCTTTTGGTAACATATTCTACCAATTTTTCTTGTCTTTGATGACTTTGAACTCACCCTCATTTTGGAAGGACAGTTTTGCCAGGCACAGAATTCTTGGTGGACAGGTTTTTCTTTTTCAGTACTTTAAATGCATCATACCACTTTCTTCTCACCTCAATAGTTTCTAATAAGAGGTTGGCATTTAATCTTATCGAGGTTCCCTTGTATGTGATGCTTTGCTTTTCTCTTTCTGCTTTCAGAATGAATCCTCTCTTTATCTCTGATATTTGTCGTTCTGAATAGCAGGTGTCTTGGGGTAGATCTATTTGGATTTATTCTGTTTGGGGTGTGTTATCCTTCTTGGATATTGATACTTAGTCTTTCATAAGGGTTGCGAAGTTTTCGTTCATTATTTCCTTAAATATTCTTTGTGCTCCTTTTCCATTCTCTTCTCCTTCTAGGACATTGATAATATGTATGTTTGTACATTTCTCATTTTCATTCAATTCCCTGAGAACCTGTAACATTTTTTCCATTCTCTTTCCTTTCTTTTCTCCTTTCTTTTCGAGTTCATATGTTCTATCTTTGAAATGACTAATTCTGTCTTCAAGCAATTTAAATCTGCTCTTACATGACTCTAATATACTATCCCCTCCCCCACCGAGATAGCTCCCTCATCTGTTTGCTCATTGTTTGTGTTCATTGTCTGCTCATTGCCTGCTTGTTGTTTTTGCCTTGTTGTGTGCTCATTGTCTGTTTTTTCTTTAGGAGGCACTGGGACCTCCCCTGTAGGAGGCAGGCACTTAACTGCTTGAGCCACATCTCCTCCCTGCTCATTTTGTTTTTGCTCTTGTCTGCTCATTGTTTTATTCATTGTTTGCTCATTGTTGTTTGTTTTTTTTCTCACTGTCTGATCATTCATTTTTGCACAATGTCTGCTTCTTGTCTGCTTGGTGTTTGTTTGTCTTCTTTAAGAGGCACCGGGAACTGAACCCAGGGCCTCCCATGTGGGAGGTGAGTGCTCAACTGCTTGAGCCTCATCTGCTCCCTCTAGTGTTTTTTTTTTTTTTTTTTTTCTGATTTTATTTTATTTTTTATTTTTAAAGAAGTTTTAGATTACCTAAATGTTACATAAAAAATATAAGGGATTCCCATATGCCCCACTCCCTCCCTTTCCAAGACTTTCCCATATTAACAACATCCTTTATTAGTGTGGTACATTGTTACAATTGATGAATACATATTGAAGCATTGCTACTAACCATGGACTACAGTTTACATTATAGTTTACACTCTGGCCCACACAATTTTGTAAGTTACGACAAAATATGCAGTGGCCTATATCTATCACTGCAATGTCATGCACAACAAATCTACTGTTCCAAAAATGCCCCTGTATTACATGTATTCTTCTTGTTCCATCCCTCAGAACATCTGATGGCCACTGCCTTTATATCAGTGGTGATGCCCACTTTGCCTCTAATTGTGAGGGGGCCTAGATCCAATGGGGCAGATGGATGGAACTATCTTGCTTGTAGTTGCAGACACTCTCTGTTCCTTGGAATGGACATTGCCCATCATCATCTCCTTGTTAGTGATCCTTGGTGAGTTCAATGAACTGGACAGTATGTGTTGCAACTCTGCTGAGATTCAGGCCTCAACTGGCACATGAACAGATCAAAGATTTAAGTCTCTGGGACATATATTTATCAAGTATAGTGCTAATCATAGGTTCAAATAAAAGGGGCAGAAGAGCCATGTGTATAGAACCTATAAATGAGTCTTACTCTGTTACACTGGGGAGCAAAAATTCCAAAGTAAGGCCCAGTGACAGGGTGCTGAATTCCTGAGCTGTCTGCCCTGTTTATAGTTTTTGTATGTCTCTAGAGTCCTCTGGAGCACTGCTATTTTTGGTATTGTTTTCTGTGGCAGTTGATGAGATCCTGCTGATACCTACATAAACATAACCTCTGGAATGACCTCCTGACTTGCTTTGAAATCTCTTAGCCATAAAAACTCATTTGTATTTAACATTTCCTTCTTTTAGTCAAGGCCTATTAGAGAATGGAGCAGAACTCCCCAGGATGGGAATTCAGTATTCTTTTGGTTATTATGTGTATCTCCGCACACCAAGACAATGACAATGCCCCATGAATACTTGAAGGTATTCATATGTCTTAGAGGCATGCCCCAGGTGAACCCCTTACCATACATCCCCTATCACTGACACCCCACATCAGTGATCCTCCCCTGCCACTGTTGTGAACCTTCTGTGATCCCAAATCTCTCCAAAAATGAAACCAACAAAATAATCAAATAAAATTAATAAGAAAATGAAATAATAACTTTTAAAATAACCAATAAAATACCAAAAAAATTAAAAATTTGACATAATAAAAATATTCTTTAAACATTAAGTCTTTCATCACTGTAAGATCTGTTGTCTTGAATGTACAGTGACATTTCTTCCATATATTCCTCCAGTGTCTTATTTTCTTTTTCATTTTATCTTCAAAGAAGCTTTAGGATAAAGTCATATAGAGAATATAGTGGATTTCCATATGCTCAATGACCTCCCCATTTTCCTCTCTCCCCTATTAATAACTTTTTACATGCAGATAGTACATCTATTACAATTGAGGTCCAAATATTGAAACATTGCTACTAACCATGGCCAATGGTTTACATTATGGTTTATATTTTTTATATAAAAATATAAATGTAAGTAAGGAATGGGTTAAGAATTGTTAACCAATAGTAAAGAATGTGCAGGTGCCTGGAGTCTTCTCTCCACAGGCACCAAGGAATGTTAACTGTGGTCTAGTAGGTGGGAGGATGTGCTTGAAGCCCATGCCTGCAGGCACAACAGAGAGTTATGTCAAACTTTCCCATGCACAAGTTGCAAGGTTGGCAAGAGTTCTGAGATTCAGAATCCCTTAAAAGGGGCAGTCCCAAAACTGCTGGTGGGAGTCTCACCCAGGAGAGGATTCTCTGCCTGGTGTTGTATTGTACCCTGGGAGGGGCTGTTGCTAGTCTGCTCTACTCCCGTGTTGTTTCCAGTCAAGATTCTGGTTGGCTGTTGAATGAGACTTCCCAGCCTTGTGAAAGACCAGATGTTGAGTTTTCCTCCAGTTTGGTGAGTGTTTTTAAATATGCTTTCCTCTCTTTCCTTTGTACTGTCTAATTGGTTTAGTGCATTATATTGTGGATAATCAATAATTGTGATTATTTGACTGTTTATTAATGTTGTATATAAATTGCTAGTCTTTGGTGAGTGACTGTATATATGCTTTCATCTTTCCTCTATGTTATCTAATTAACCCATTTCTCTTTGCTATATTGTTTTTACTCAATTGCTGTGATTGCTTAATTTAAATTCTTACAAATATTATCCATTTAGTTAAATAAAGCTCTCTTTTAGTTAATATTCTGAGTTTCTGCCTCTTCCTTCACAGAACAATTTTGGATCATACACTTTTATAAGTTTTGATGAGATTTGAAGTGGCTTGTATCCACTATTGCAAGATCATGTTGAACAATTCTAATGCCCTAAAAATGCCCTATGTTCCATCTATTCTATTCTTCCCTCCACCTCCACTGAGAATCTATGCTAAACACTAAGTTTCAATTGTTGAAGAATAAGTTTCGTACTTATTTGCAATAATATCAAAGTCTTGATATATTGGTCTGTTTTCTCTTACTAGGAACTGCCTTTGTTCATGAGGGATTCTTGTCCCTCTAATTGAGAACATAGCACAACTCCCCAGGGTGGGAGTTTGATATTTTCTTGTTTATTGTGTGGGACTCCACCCACTGATATAACACACTATGACAAGATGAACACTTACATATTCCATAGAAGCCTGCCCCAGATGCACACTCTCCCATATACCTCCCACATCTAACATCCTACACCAGTAACCCACCCCTGCCATATCTGCCGAAAGAATATTCCCAACGTTGTAGTTTTAACCACAGACCTGCAAATCCCCAGAGTTAACCTGCTCGTTCCCCCAACCTTTCCCCCAGTTCTGTGGATATACCAAAACAACCCCTTGACTATACACCCTCTCACAGACCAGCACTGCCAAATCCAATCACATCATTGTACCACTGTCATGTTCATTCACTGCACAACTACAGTCTTCCACATTATCATAGATTTTGTCCATATGGGCATCGGCTCACCACCCTTTACTCCCTTTTTATCTCCTGTAAACCTATATTCCAGACTCTAGCTTGTGAGTCTGCTCAATATGCTTAATTCATATCAGTGAGTTCAAGTAATATTTGCCCTTCAGTGCTTGGCTTACTTCACACAGCATAAGGTCTTCAAGATTCATCCATGTTATCCCATGTGTTAATACTACATTCCTTCTTACAGTTGAGTAATATTCCATTGCATGTATACAGCACAGTTTTCTTATCCATTCATCTGTTGATGGACATTTGGGTTGCTTCCAACTTTTGGCAATAGTAAATAATGCCACTATGAACATTGGTGTCCCTATATCTGTTCATATCCTTGCTTTCAATTCTTCTGGGTATATACTCAGCAGTGGGATTGCTGGATTATATGGCAGTTCTATAGTTAGCTTCCTGTAGAACTGCCAAACTGTCCTCCACAATGGCTGCTCCATTCTACATTCCCACCAGCAGTGGATGAGGGTTCTCATTCCTCCACATCATCTCCAACACTTGTAGCCCTCTGTTTAGTTTTTTAATAGCCGCCAGTATAATGGATGTAAGATGATATCTCATTGTAGTTTTGATTTGCATTTCCCTAATAGCTAGTGATGTTGAGCATCTTTTCATGGGCTTTTTTTTATTTTTTATTTTTTATTTTTTGGCTGAAACAATGGGAGTTTATTGACTCATGGTTTTGAGACTAGGAAAAGTCCAAATATTTTTAATGACTGTCAAAATATTGAGACCCATGAAGTAAAGCTTTTTTGTCATCTATACTGATTTATTTTATAAATCCTGTATGAAATTTTACCCTAATTCAGCAAATCTTTTTTGTTTCAATGAAGCAGATTAATAGCATAGGAAGTATATTTTGGTTAAACATGAAATATTAAAATAGAGCTGATATTTAATAAGAGAATCATGTGCTTTTCAGCCATTTGTATTTCTTCTATGGAGAATCACTTGCCCATCTTTTAAATAGGTTGCTTGTCTTTTTATTTTTGAAGTATAGGATTTCTTTTTTTTTTTTTTTTTTTATTATGGGTAAAAATCAAAATTCTCACAATACATACAAACATTTGCAAAATGATATATAAATATATATGCATATATGTGTATTTGCTTACAAAAATGTTATTTATATATATATATACATATATTTTAAGAGGTGCTTAGATTACCCAAAATATTACACGGAACCCACTGGGATTCCCATGTTGCCCACCACCCACACCTCCCACCACATCCCACACAAACATCTCCCACAGTGTGGCCCACCACCCTCAATGAACTTACACATCCTGGAGCCTTGCCACCAACCATAGACCACAGTTCACATTGTAGACCACACTCTCTCCCACTCAGTTCTGAGTGGTGTGTGCTGATTTAAAATGGCCTACATCTGTTGCCACAACAGTACTCAGGACAACCTCCAACTCCCAAGGAAGCCCCTGCATTTCAACTGCTCATCCCCTCCCTACCCAAAAAGTGTCAAGTGGCCACTGGTTCCACCTCATTGTTATAATTTCTTAATATATGTTGGATATTAGGTCCCTATCAAATAGATGGTTCCCAAATATTTTCTGCCATTGAGTAGGCTGCCTTTTCACTTTCTTGGCAAACTCCTTTGAATCAAAAAGTTTAATTTTGAGGAGGTCCCAATTATCTATTTTTTTCTTTCATTGCTTGTGCTTTTGGTGTAAAGTTTATGAAACCATTTCCTACTACAAGATCTCATAGTTGCTTCCCTATAATTTCTTCCAGGAGCTTTTTGACTCTTATATTTAAGTCATTGATCCATCTTGAGTTAATTTTTGTATAGTGCTTGAGGTGGTGATCCTTTCTCATTCTTTTGGATGTGGATATCCAGTTCTCCAAGCACCATTTGTTAAAGAGGCCATTCTCTTGGGCTTAGTGCTTTGTTGAATATCAGTTGACTCTATATGCAAGGATCTATACCAGAACTCTTAGCTTTGTTCCATTGTTCAGTATGTCTATCCTTGTGCCAATACCATGCAGCTTTGACCACTATAGCTTTGTAGTATGTTTTAAAGTCAGGTAGTGTGATTCCTCCTATTTCAATTTACTTTTTCAATATGTATTTCGCTATTTGGGGCTCCTTGCCCTTCCAAATAAATTGCATAGTTAGCTTTTCCATTGATTAAAAAATACTGTGCTAATTTTTATTTGGATTTCATTAAATCTGTAAATCAGTTTGGGAAGATTAGATATCATAATGATGTTTAGTCTTCTTATCCATGAACAGGGAATATTCTTCCATTTATTTATGTCTTCTTTGATTTCCTTTAGTGACATTGTGTAGTTTTCTGTAGCAAGTCCTTTAGATCTTTAGTTTAGTTAAGTATTTTAGGTATTTGATTCTTCTAATTGCTATTGTTCATGGAATTCTTTTTCTTGATTTCCTCCTCAGATTGCTCATTATTAGTGTACAGAAATTCTACTGATTTTTGCATGTTGATCTTATATCCTGTCACTTTACTAAACTCATTTATCAGCTCTAGAAGCTTTGTTGTAAATTTCTCAGGGATTTCTATGTATAAGGCAATTCATTTTCAACTAATGACATTTTCATTCCTCCCTTTCCAATTTGGATACCTTTTATATCTTTGTCTTGCTTCAATGCTTGAGCAAGCACTTCTAACACAGTGTTAAAGAAGAGCAGTGATGGTAGGCATTCTTGTCTTGTTCCAGATCTTAGAGGGAAAGCTTTTAGCATTTCACCACTGAATATGATGTTAGCTGTGGGTTTTTCATATACACTCTTTGTCATGCTGATGAAGTTTCGTTCCATTTCTATCTTTTGAAGAGTTTTTATCAAGAAAGGGTGCTGTATTTTGTTGTAGCAGTTTGGCATTATTTATGAATTCCAAAAATAGATATTGGACTATGTTTGTAAACTGGTCTGTTCCTCTGGGCATGATTAAAAATTATGATTAGAGCTTTGATTGGGCCATGTCGGTAGGTTAGTGAGTCCCCGCCCCTTGGTGGGTGGCAACTCACAGAAAAGAAATGGCAAAGGACAGAGTTGAAGTTCTGATGCTGAGTATTGAGTTGGAGCACAGGAAGTGAACACACAGGAGAAGAACACAGAGAAATAGAGACAGCTTTTAGACACGGCAGAAGTCCTGGGGAGAGAGAAAAAGAGCCATTTGCCTGATAGTCTCCAGCTGGTCTTGTGGAGAAAGGCAAAGCCTAGAGAACCTCATAGTCTACAGCTGACCTTGTGGAGAAAACAGAGGAGCTGAGCCCGGAGAGAAGCAAGCCCTGGGAAGAGGAAGCCTGAACCCTCACAGACATTAGCAGCCATTTTGCTCCAACACGTGGCAATAGTCTTTGGTGAGGGAAGAAACTTATGCTTTATGGTCTGGTAACTGTAAGCTTCTACCCCAAATAAATACCCTTTATAAAAGCCAACAGATTTATGGTGTTTTGCATCAGCACCCCTTTGGCTGACTAATACATTTGTCAAATGCTTTTTCTCCATCATTGAGACTGTCATGTGATTTTTTTTCTTTCGATCTGAAATGTTGTGTATTACATTGATTTTCTTATGTTGAAATATCCTTGCATACCAGGGATGAAACCCATTTGGTCATGGTGCATAATTCATTTGCTGGGTTGTTGAATACAATTAACAAGCATTTTGTTGAGGATTTTAGCATCTAGGTTAATTAGGGAGATGGCTTTCTTTTTTTATGGCATCTTTGTTTGACTTTGGTATTAGGGTGATGTTGGCATCATAGAATAAGTTAGGCAATGTTCCCTCCCCTTCTATTTTTGGAAGAGTTTAAGCAGGATTGGTGTTAGTTCTTTCCTGAATGATTGTTATAATTCACCTGTGAAGCCATCAGGTCCTGGGCTCTTCTTAGTTGGCAGGTTTTTCTGACTGATTCAATCTCACTACTTGTGATTGGTCTGTTGTGTTAATCAGTTTGTTCTTTTTCTGTGTAGGCTGCTTGCATGTTTGTAGAAATTTCACCATTTCATCTAAGTTATGCATCTTGTTGGCTTACAATTTTTCAAAGTATCCTCTTATGATACTATTTATTTCTGTGGGGTCAGTGGTGATATCTCCTTCTTTGTTTCTTATTTTATGTATTTATATCTTCTCTTTTTTTTTATTTCTTAGTCTAGCTAAAGGGTTTGTCAATTTTTTTAATCTCAAAGAACCAGATTTTTGTTTTGTTAATTTTTTCTAGTGTTTTCTTATTTTCTATTTCATTTAGCTCTGCTCTAATCTTTGTTATTTTCATCTTTCTACTTGCTTTGGGATTAGGCTGCTGTTCTTTTTCTAATTCCTCTAGATGAATGTTTGGTCTTTGATTTTAGCACTTTCTTCTTTTTTAATATAGGCATTAATGGCTATAAATTTCCCTCTCAGCACTGCTTTTGCTGCATCCCATAAGTTTTGATAGGTTGTGTCATCATTTTCATTTGTTTCAAGGTAGTTACTGATTTCTTTTCAATTTCCTCCTTGATCCATTAATTGTCTAAGAGTGTGTTGATTAACTTCCATATCTTTGTGCCTAATCTGGTTCTCTGACCCTTACTGATTTCCCGCTTCATTCCATTGTGGTCAGAGAAATTACTTTGCATAATTTCAATCTTTCTGAATTCGTTCATTGTTGTTCTGTGGTCTATACTGGAGAATGATCCATGTGCAATTAAGAAGAATGTATATCTTGCTGTATTTGGGTGTAATGTTCTGTATATGTCTATGGTCTAGATCCTCTAACGAATTATTCAAGGTCTCTGTTTATTTATTGATCCTCTGTCGAGACGTTCTGTCTAATAGTGATAATGCTGTATTAAAGTCCCCCACTATAACTGTAGAAGCATCCATTTCTTCACTAAGTATTTCCAATGTTTGCCTCGTGTATTTTGAGGCACCCTGGTTAGGTGCATATATGTTTACTATTGTTCTTTCTTCTTGATATATTACCCCCTTTATTAATATATAGTGACCTTCTTTGTCTCATACAATAGTTTTACATTTAAAATCTATTTTGTTCAATATTAGTATAGCTATTCCCGCCCTTTTTTGATTATTGTTTGCATGTAAAATTGTTTTCCAACCATTCACTTGCAACCTCCTTGCATCCCTGGGTCTAAGGTGAGTTTCTTGTAGACAGCTTATAGATGGGTTATATTTCTTTACCCATTCTGCCCACCTGTGTCTCTTGACTCAAGAGTTTGATCCATTAACATTCAATGTTATTACTGTCAAGGAATTGCTTACATTAGCCATATTTTCTTTAGGTCTATATATGTCATATATTGTTTTTATTTCTCTTTTTATCTTTTTAGTTATTCTTTCCAATAATCTTTATTCCTACATTCTCCTCCAACCCTCTCTCTCCAGTTTTTTTTTTTTTTTCCTTTCAACCTGAAAACTCCCTTTAGTATTTCTTGAAGGGCAGGTTTCTTGCTGCCAAACTCTCTTAATTTCTGTTTATTTGTGAATATTTTGAACTCTCCATCATTTTTGAATGCTTGCTTTGCTGGATAGAGAATTCTTGGCTGGACTTTTTTTCCATTAATTCCTTAACTATGTCACACCACTGCCTTCTTGCCTCCATGGTTTCCAATGAGAAATCAACACTTAATTTTATTGAGCTTCCCTTGTATGTGATGGATCTCTTTGCTATTGCTGCTTTCAGTATTCTCTCTTTCTCTTGAGCATTGGACAATTTGACAAGTATATGTCTTGGGGTAAGCCTGTTAGGATTTATACCATTTGGGGTACACTGTGCTGCGCATCCTGTACATATACATCCATGTCCCTCAATAAGGTTGGGAAATTTTCAGCCATTATTTCCTCCAACACTCATTCTGCTCCCTTTCCCTTCTCTTCTCCCTCTGGGATGCCTATAATGCATATGTTTGTGCATTTTGTGTTGTCATTCAGATCCCTAAGTCCCTGCTGGATTTTTGCTAGCTTTTTATCTATCTGTTTTAATACCTGTCTGACTTCAGATGTACTGTCTTCAATGTCCTTGATTCTTTCCTCTGCTTGTTCAAATCTGCTGTTATGTGCTTCCAGTGCATTTTTTATTTTGTGCAGTGTGTCATTCATAACCATCATATTTGTATCTTTTTATGTATGTTTACAATTTCTTCAGTATCTTCCCCTAGTGTTGTCTTAATATCCTTTATCTCTTTCTTAACTTCATTAAGTTGATTCATGAGATTTGTTTGGACATAACTGATTAGTTGTTAAACATTCTGCATATCTTCCTGTTTTTTATTTGTCCATTAGACTGGGCCATGTTTTCCTCTTTCTTAGTATGGCTTTTAATTTTTTGTTGGTGTCTAGGCATCTGTTTATTTTTATGGGTTAATTAGGTTGGTTAGCTTATCTTTCTACTCTATTTTGTTGTGTTTTTTTTTTTTGTATGTGGTAAGGTTCCTTTTTGACACTTTCTCCCTCTTATTCTATATCCTTGCAGTTGCCTGTGTTCCCTTGAAAAAATATTAGGACCAGTGAAAAGGAGAGAGATAAGAAGAGAAAAAGAATAATTGTAATAATAATAAAAGGTTTAGAAGAGGAACCATACAAGAGCTAGGAAAATAAGTAATATGAGTAAAAAAATCATAAAAATGAAAAGAATAAGAATTTTAAACATGGGAATCCCAGTGGGTTCCGTGTAATATTTTGTGTAATCTAAGCACCTCTTAAAATATATGTATATATATATATAAAAATAACATTTTTGTAAGCAAATACACATATATGCATATATATTTGTATATCATTTTGAAAATGTTTGTATGTATTGTGAGAATTTTTATTTTTACCCACAATAAAAATAAATTAAAAAAAAAAATCTAAGGAAGATAGAGTTTAAGAAACTTTTAGAATCATTCAGCTAGTAAGTAGTAGACCTAGACTTGAATGAAGGGCTTTTTGCCTCTTAAACCTACACTTAATATGAATATTATATTGTTTCATGTATAAGTTGCTTAGTTGGAAATTCATTTTTTCCTTAGAAACCATGATATGGATGTTATTTATATGAGTACTCAAAAAATCACATTTCATCTATATGAGAATGTGAATATTTTAATACAAAATGTGAGTATAATGTCTAAAGTTGTTTCTAAGAGGTAGTTCATTCTAAAGTTTTTCTTCTAGGCTTACAGGAATAGATTTTGTATTCATATAGTTGCAGAATGAAATCTCATTCATACCTTTCCCATTGTACCCTATTAAAAATGAATAGAGCTGTTTATATGGAGCTTTGTAGTAGGCTAACTGAATGTAACTGAATGTATTAAGAATCATTGTAGTACCATTGGGGAAGCTGATATAGATAATTCTTGAAAGACTAAAATAACTATAATGACTATAACAAAAAAAAAATCATAAAAATGAAAAGAATAAGAATTTTAAAAGGTAGAATAGAAAAATGAAAGAAGAAACAAAATAGAAAAAATAGAATGAATTAAAAGGCTGCAAAGATGAAGAAGAGAGGAAAAAGAAAAATAAGGGGTTGGGGGCGGCAGGAAGGCCAGACAAGAAGAGGTGGAATGAGAAAAAAGCAACAGAAGACAGAAGATAAAAAAATGAATGAAAGAAAAGAAATAAAGTAGGTTGAAAAAATAAGTGAAAGAAAAAAAAATGAAACAAAGAAGGAAGAAAGACAACTAACAACAACAAAAAAACAACCACAAAAAAAATAACCCAGGAAAAACAGCCTTCCCTCTTAGACCCCTAAGGAGCTTCTCAGGCTGCCAGTACTTCTCAATCAATTACCCTTCAGCCTGCCCTCCACAGGTGATGTACCCAGTTTTAGCAGATAAAATAAAAATAAAATTTAAAAATGTAACCAATAAAAAATAACAGATCTAAGAAGACCTAAAACAAGAAAAATCATGTCTGTACATCCCCTGTCATAAGGTACAGGCTGAGTGCCTGATAACTTGGTAGATTCCCTTCTCTTATGAGGTACCAGGAATAGAACCAGGGACCTTGTATATGCAAGGCAAGAATCCCTCCACTGAGTTACACCAGCTCCACAGGTTAAGTGAGCTTCTGAAAGCTTATCTTGGTCTTCCTGCCCCTGTTCCCTCAGATGAGTTGGGCTTCTAACAGGTGCCTGTCTCTGCCCCTTTACTATCCTAGTACCTCTCTCTCTTAGGGTGATTAAGTGTGACAGCCTGCTTGATCAGATGCCCCCTCCCCTTTCCAGGGGCTGCCCCAGTGCCGGCTTTTTTTGAGATTCAAAGGGAGCTCAACTGGACAAACTCACTGAAAAGAAACCACTCTCCACCCTCTGCCAGACCACTCTTCCTTCCAGGGAATGCTCCCTCCCACTCAGTTGGCTACAGTGAGCCAGGCATTTTACCAAGGCTATTTTCCTTGAGGGGGGGTATATGTGCCATTTCCAGCCACAGGGGTGAATAACTCACAGTTTTCCTTTGGCTTCTTTATCTGTCTCTCTCCCTTCTGGATGATGCATAGCACATTCTTGTTCTATAGATCCCCAAAGCAGCTCCCTCCGGTAGGTTTCTGCTCGTTGTTCATTGATTTTTCTGAGAAAGTTGAGCTCTGCCTATCTACTCTGACACCATCTTCCTGGAAGTCCCTCTAATGTATTTGTGTGTGTGTGTGTGTGTGCATAAAAATCAAAATTTTCACTATACATACCAAAATTTGCAAAATGATATCATCCATTATGTCTTTCCTTTCCATAAGGTCTGTTACATTTCTTTGCCGGCTTTCCAATTCTTCTTTATGCTTACCCAGTGTCTTCTTAATATCATTTATGTCTTTAGTCATATTGTCTTTCAATTCTTTGAATCGATTTAGGGGGATTTGTGTGATTATCACTGAGTAATTGTTTTAAATCTTATAACTCTTCAGTATATTTGGTTTGTTTCTTTGGCTGGGTCATCTTTTCCTCTTTCCTAGTATAACTTGTAATTTTTTGCTGATGTCTAAGCATCTGAATATGTTGGTGAATTTACTCTGATGGTCAATTCTTTCTCTTGCCTATTTCTTTTTTCTGACAGCTCTTCTTTGATATTTGGTTCAACTTATTCTAAGTCTTAAAAATCGCCCAGCATAACTTATCAAAATTGGGTCAGGGGTTTACTAATGGGGTGCAGATTTTCTCCCAGCATTTAGAGTAGAGTGCCAAAAGCAGTTTTTGTCCATGCAATTTCCAGACAGGCCAGCAGATGGCGCCCATCAGCACACCTTTCCTTGCAGGTGTTTTAATCTCAGTTTTCCTGAGTTTTGGTCTTAACAAAGATGAGATTCAAAATGGGCTTTGTTGGCCAAATTCCCTATCCCTTTTCCTTGTAACAGATTGCATAGAGGAAGATAGGTGTTTCCCTCTCCTTCAGCTACAGTGAGCCAGGGGTTTTGCCCCAGTGTAATATCTTGGAGGTGGGGGAGGGGAGCCCTTCTTGGCCATGGCTGGGGTTTGATAACTCATGCTTATTTTGATTTCTTTGTCTCTCTATTCTCACCCTCCTGGGAGTTGTGTAGCACTGTCCTGGCCTGCTGACCCCCAAAGCATGTCCCTTGAACAGCTTTTGGCTTTCTCTCTTGTTTTTGTGAGATAGTTAAGTTCCACCTGTCTACTCTGACACCATCTTCCTACAATCTCCCTCTGCCACTCAATGCCCTTGGAGAGTGGCTTGAATGACCCTCACTTGTGCCTGCTGAAAATCACACTTCAGTTGCCCCAGCATGTCTATCCTACCTAATTAGTTTGTCTCTTTAGGGAATCCAATGGGTTTGCGACTCTGTCCTTCTGCTCTCCACCTCTACCCACCCGCCCCTGCTGCTCTGTCTGTACTCAAATTGCCTCACAGCATTGGGGAATACAGGATTAGCCTCACAGGTAGCGTGCCCTGCATGGACCCTAAGCAAGACATCTTGTCTCCACTTTTCCCCTTTTTAGACTGTCCCAGGTTTTCACTCTAATGTAGCCCACCTTATTGCTAAGGCCCTCTGACAACAACGCCTTCACCAGCTTCACCAGCTTCAACTTGGCTGTTGCTGGTTGGAGCACTGATGCCACCATTCACTGACCTTGGTAAATGAGTTCATATATGTGTGCTCCTTAGCACAGGCTGATGACTCTATAAATGGTAGGCACCATCTATTCATGTCTTTTTTTGATGTAAAACTCAGATTACATCATCTAGATTCAATGGTCCTGGTTTTTAGTTGATCTGTAGATGTTTGTGAATTTACTGGCTGAACTGATTGCTTAGAAAGAATGTTCATCTGAAACTTGAGGACACATAGTTAAAATCATGACCAGGTAAAACTAGGGAAACTAGTTATTTTTTTGATTTGCTTTTCATAAAAATTATTTTAACAGGGAAGTAAATATATCTGTAAAGTAGCTTATTTTTTATAACATTCCTTGAAAATCTTACTATTATTCAGTGAAAAAAAGAATATATTTTACAAATAGTTATTTCAGCTATCAGTTTTACGGAGTTCATGACATGTTTCTCTCTACCCTTCTTTAGAAGAAATGTGACTCTGTTTCGTAAATCAGATTCTAAAATTGGGGTTTGGATTGTTTTTCCTCCATTCAGTTTACTCGTAACAAAATTGCAAATTAGAAAGAATGATCCTCAAGAAACTTACAGTTTGGTAAATAGGTGGAGGTCAGAACAGTTAATCAGAATTTTAATAAGTCTAATCAAAGTCATAGATGCTTTTGAGAGAAATAAATGATCTGGATATAAACAACCCCAAAGGCATTTCTTAGAGTCCAATTTATGCCCTGGGGTTGATTTAAGCTTGAGAGTGGCCAGTCAGTTTTTTATTCACTTCTATTCTTTTATTCCTACATTTATTCATTCCTAAATGTGTTGACTATATTAGTAAAATGTTTCCTCACACTCAATAAAATATTTCTGAAATTTTTATTGATTGTGAGTCTGTGCTGAATTAAAATATAACATCCAAAATTTAGTTTGAGTAAACTCCAGAAATACCAGAGATTACAATTATCCAAACAGACATGTGCCTTAAATACTCCCATTTCTCTGCTATTCCTTGTGACATGCTGAAAATAAAATAATGCCGTTATTCAAACTTCCCATTTTAGCATAATCATGTATCTAAAATGCATGGAAATAGAGAAGTATAATAACATTTAAAATATGTAACATATTGTTAATTTAGTAAAAGGAATCTTTTTTCTCTGAGTAGTCATTATTTAAGTATTAATTTTCCAAGTACTGCTACTTCAAGATTGTATAGGAATTGTTTTTAATTGTCACATTTAATATTAATCCCAATTCAAATATGCTTCATAACTATGTATTAATTATCTATTGAGGCAAACTTTAGGAATCCATCCCCTAATGATTGGCAGGAAATGCAATGTAAATACAGTGGAAATCAGCATCAAGACAGAATTAAAAATTTTGCCAAAAGTATAGAATTTTATGAAATTGACAAAAATACTGTTGGAGAATTGGTCCAATCATGCACTATCATCGATTAATCATTGGATGCAATTAGACTGTTTAAAATGAACAAAAGGAAAGCAACAAGGATTGAGACATAAGTGGCCATTCAAAAGGTAATGATTAAAATATTAAATGACTAAGAGAAATATTTTGGAAATTGAGAAGGCCATAAAATAATTTTGTAAAGATTCTACTAAGGTGAAAGGACATGTAAAGGATTCAATAAAATAATATGTTGTATGTTGAGTTTAGCCAAAACCCACAATAATTAATAATTTTAAATTCTGAAATTCTGAATATATATATTTAATGTCACTTTTAATAATAAAAGCTATTTTTATCTTTACTATTTAATGTAAGATTCTTGTTCCCTTCTTAAATTGGTTTATATTATATAGGCTTTTTTTGTAACAGCTATTTTCCCATGATAACCTCTATTTAATATATATACATATATATAATCTATATATGTGTATATATATGTATATATGTATATATATATATGCATACACACATACAGCTGCACATACATTTGTGGCATATTTGTACATATATTTTGTAATTACATACATCTGAAACCATAAAATGTTAAATAGCTCCACCACATTACCTCCCCCGGCACAACTCAAATATTTCCTGCTTGTTCACAGGTTTTTTAAAATGTTGCATAAAACTTGTTTTTTTGTGAAAAGAAACAATTTTTCTATTAACAATCGTGTGCATGTCCAGTCACATAGACTAGGATACATACAAATAAAACATCTAGTAAGTAGAGTCTTGAAGGTGGATGGGATGAGAGGAAATTTGTTCTCCAGGGAGACAGATCTAAAAACTATTAGGAAAGATCTATAAAGAATGTTGGGGAATTTCTCATGAAAATGGGAAGATTTTGTGACAAAATGAAAGATGCTTTCCAGTGCTTGGAAGATGGTCTAGAATGGTCATGGATTTCTCTAGCTTATAGAATGTAGTTTAATTTAATTTAATTTTTGCAAATAGAACCGTTGAAAAGCAGTATGAGTTGACCTGTGGAGTCATGTGCCCTTTGATATTGGAAGGTTCCTGAAAAATTCAACTAATTTTTTCTTAAGCATGTTATTTAAGTAATTCCAGCACTAGAAAATTCATAAATTTCCTTCCAATTCAATTAAGATGGATTTCAGAGTCCAATGTAACCATATTTAATTCGGATTTTACCATATGTCACCATGGAGGTATTAGAAAATTAGTCTTTCTAAGTCTCAGTTTATTTGCCTACAAATAGAGACATAAAATCTTTCTCTTTGGATCACTTTTAGAATCAAATGATTTTTATGATTTAAAGTGCTCAACATAATTTCCAGAATATAATAGATGTTCAAAATATTGAGGTAATTATTTTTCAAAATAACAGAATTTAATGAAGTGGAGCCAAGCAGGGTCTATACAACTATTTTAATAAGTTAGGTGGAGAAGTAGAGGCATGAGACAGAAGTTGGAGAAAGATGTGTGACTAGGAAAAAAAATTTTGATAGAATATATTAGAGCAGTGCTTTTTAAGTTTTAAGGTGCACATGAATCAACTTTTGGTATTTGTTAAAATGTAGTTTATGTTTCCGTTGGACTGGGCTGGAACCTGAGATTCTGCATTCCAAACAATTTCCCAGGAGATGACTATGCCATTGGTCTAAGGAACACAATTGAGTATCAAGGTAATAGAACTTGTTGAGATGATGAAGACATGTGTCCAGTATAGAGATAAATTTAAGATGGAGTAAATTTAGAGGCTTACCTAGAAAGATTCTAATATTCACCTTACTTAACTTCCCATAAATAGGTACCTGAGGTAAAAACTAACCCCTCCTGAAGAATTTCTCTTTTGGATGTCTCTTTACACCACAGCTTCCTGGATTTGCTTCTCCAGCATCTCCTTCTGAGTTTCCTTTGAGACTTCCTCCTTTCCATGTCATTTAAATATTCAGAACTCAAACTTGAACACTATCCTAACTTTTCACTTTTCTCCTGAGTAAATAACATCTATTCCCATGACTTTAGATGCCATCAATTCGCTTACAACTCCTCAATATTTACTTCTTGTTCCAATCTCTTTTATGGGTGAGGGTTAGTTATTCAACATGCTATTTGAAGTCTTTACTTGATTGTCAATTAAGAGATATGAAATGTGGTTTTCAGAAACTGATGTGAGCTGGTAGAATATTATAATAAATTTATGAAGAGATTGCTTGTTGGGGTATTTCTAGTGAAGTGACTGATAAAGAAACTAATTTGGCTTATAGGCTGTGGTTGGAATTATTTAAAAGAGCAAGTTTGCTGTTTTTATTTGCCTATATTCTAGAACTATGCTAAGGCATGATGCAAGTAAGAAAAGAGGAAAGCCAGCTGCATATAAGTATGTGTTCAGTGAATGTCCCTTGTGTACACATGAAGAAGTTTAACAGCGCTTCATCTCAGTCGGACAGCCTAGGACCTGACTGCAAATCACTAGAGTTAATCTGACTCGTGATGATGAACAAATATTCCAGGATTCAAACCATGGTTTATACACACTGTTTACTAAATGCATTTAGTAAACTTTCCTTTTTTCCTCATAATACTCAACATTATTTTAATTGTTATTTATTTCATGCCTCCCACTAACCTATAAGAGCTAATGGAGGAAATATGTCTAATTTAGCATTCCCTGAATCTCCAAATTCTCCCAAAAGTGATTGGTTGAATTAATGAATGAGTTTAAACAGATGAACATTTTAAGACTGTACTTTAGGTATCTGATGTTATCTTAAAGTAGAGTAAGTGTGACCCATCTAGCTTTGTTTCTTTCAATCCTACCTAATTGTAATAAAATACCTTTCTTAAGGCCTAGAACCTTATTTATTATCAATCAAGGTACCCTGTAAGCAAAGGTATAAATTAGCATAAGTGCACATATATAATTCCCATGTCTCATTCATTGACTCTGATAATTTAGGGAAAGGTGTGGTTTCAGATAAGGAGAGCGATGGTTGTGGACTATTTGAAACTTCAAATGAGACAAAACTTTAAAGAGATCAGAAAGACCTTCCTATGTGGATACATGAATGAGTCAAAATTTAAATTGACTCTTGCTGTGGGGAACACTGTTTCTAACAAAATCTCCCAAAACTATGCCTGCCAAGTGGATTCTTTTATATTTAAATTCAGGACAGAGAAAGGCCACAATTACTGGTAGCTTAAAAATAGTATCTACCTTGGATAGTGTTGTGAGATTGACAACTGATTGCAAGTGACCTTGCAAACTGCCTAACATCTAACTAGAAAATATATCTATCATTAACTATTAATAATAGCTTGCTGACTAGAATGTAGCAATATAATGTAAACCGTAAACTTTCTTAATGATTGAGCATTTTTCCTCGAGAGGATTATGATAGAGTAATGTAGACACAGTCATAGAAGTTATAAGAAATTGAGATAAGTTTCATTGTCCAGATTGGTTCTAGCTGTTTTGCTTATTATCTCTTAAAAATAATCCCCATAACAGAACTCTCTTTTCTTGTATGTTAAATATTTTATTCCTAAAAGTGGAATTTAGAAGAAAATATCCTCAGCATAAGATCTCAGTATAGTTTGACTTATTAAATTATTTTCTCTATCTTTTTCTAGAAGTTGTTTAACATACAAAATGGAGTGTGGATCCAAATGTGAATATAAAAATAATTCCTATTGAGATAGCTCTCACTGATTGCCCATATTCACTTAAATAATTTACTTTCAAGTAATGTGAAAATAAAAGTGTTTTATGAGATTAACTAAGATGTCAAAATATTTAATCAAAAATTCAGTAAAAAATCTATCAGTTTAGGTCTCTGCAAATCAAATCATTTTTTGAATATAGTAGTGTGATTAGGTTTATTTAGTCGTATAATGGAAAGGTCCAATGTGATATTGTGATTCATCATGGGGAACTATCAAAGAAAAGATTAAGATTAAAAACAAAAATATCTGCTGAATATGTATAAGAAACTTTAAATATGATTAAAGTGTTTTAGTGTTACATGGGTGATTTTGCAAATAAGTTATGAAAAGATGACTTTAAGCCTATAGCTATGGTACATATAGCAGAAACTTTTGATGTTTGCATTACATCCCCTCAGAATATTGATTTCATTTTTGCTGTACTGGAAAGTTCCCAAGAACATTGACTGTCTCAATTCAACAGCCTCTACAATTATGCCTTAGGTATTTTTCAGAAGCTAAGGGACCTCACTAATTCCACACACAGGATAGCTACTTAAGGACAGCCCAGAAATGTGGAAATGTTAACTCCTTGGAGGGAACTCTTGACTAATGAAGGAAAAGAGTCCATGCACAATTGTTCCGTCTCTCCATCCTTCTGGGGGAAAATTCTGATGTGACTCCTTCAAAGATCTTCTGTAGGTCCTCAGTGGGTGCATTGCTTATGTATTGCTGTGTAAACAAAATAATCCAACAAGCATATGCTATCTCATAGTTTCTGTGGGTCAGGATTTCAGGAATGACCTAACCAGGATGTTCTGGCTCAAGGACTTTGACGAAGTTGCAATCAAGATTATAGCTGAAGTTATAGTCATATGAAGACTTGCATGAGGCTAGAAAAAATTCCTCCAGTCTCACTCATACATCTTGCCCAGAGGCCATAATGGCCTCCTCATAGTCTCACTTAAGTGTACTCCTGACAGCTAACTCACCCAAGAGACCAAAGAGGAATAAGAAAGAAGGGCCACAATGCCTTTAATATCCATCTCAGAAGTCACATACCATCTCTTCCACCAAATTCTGTTCATTAGAAATGAATGACTAAATACAGGCCACACTCATGCAGAGAGGAATTAGGCTCAATATTTTAAGGAAAAATTATGAAAGAATTTTAGAACTGTTAGAGTAAGCCTGATCCCCAGTTATCCACAATGGTAAAAAGCTAAATAATGCAAACTTAAATGACTTTCCTTCTTTCTCTTTCTCATTCTCCCCACTCCTTCACTCCTGCGTATTTGGATCACCTCCCCAAACAGTTTTTATCCAAGTCCTTGTCTCAGTTTCTTCATCTAGAGCATTACAAAGCAAATAACTTAGTTCTATGAACTTTAAATCTTCACAAGATAAAAATTTAAAGCAACGGTGTATTGAAAGCTGATTATTATATCTACAAAAATAAATTCCTTTTGAGTTTTGCTCAATCATTATCACCATGAGTTGAGGTTCATACCACGTCCTTATCTAAATTATTTTGCTTGTTCATATGTAATTTCAAAAACTATTAGACATTCTGATTTGTAAAGTGGCCTCAAAAAACTTAGATTTTTGTTCTAATAATTGCCTTTTGAAAATGTTCCCCTCTTAATACATATGCATAATTAACAATAATGATAATAGAATTAATTATTCAGGATCAAAGTAAAAAATTTTAAATTAAAAATGGCTTTTAAGATTCATAACTCAAGCAATACTATTAATGTACCTATTTTACATATAGTATTACACTTTATTAGGATTATACTTTATTCAATTTACTTAAGGCTATATTAATATTGAATTACACATTTGAAAATATATACAGTAATTTAGATATCAATCTACCAACATCTATGCAACAAATTGATGAATCAAATGAGTTTTAAATAACCTGACTTTTATAAAATTATAGAGGGTAAAATTTGCTCAGTTGAATAGGGTTGAAAAATACTGATAGGATTGTCATGCCATAATATATTTTGAACAAATAACCAAGGCCAACCTGGTCAGGTCATTGACTCTGCCTGCTCACTATAATATCCCCAATTCATCAACCTGATGCTTCTATTTTGTTTCCCCAGGGATCTGGTATTTTACAATATCATAATATTTATAGAAACAATAAGAGAAAGAAAACAATCAATGTTGTGAAGTGATATCCATTCGCATGGGCATAAATATAAGTAAAAATATTTGGGTTCCATTAACCTAGATAATTCATATGAATATTTCAGTTCCATTTTATTATCTGGTGAACATCCAGGACAAAGAAGAGGTCAAGACAGAGTAACAAGAGAGATGAATATTTTTTGCCTATGGTCTGGTTATTCAGAACTATGGCTATTTGCATGAAAATAAGCCAGAAATTCCACAAGATGGGAACTTGACCAGGACACAAACAAGTAAACAAGAATAGGGAGAAGTCATATCCAAGGTATATGGATTCCTAATTGGAGGCTACCTACTCATGACTAACCTGATGGTCAGTTATCTGCAACTGGAGTTATGCACAGATGCATCACTAACTACTAAGGAAAAAATCACAGAAAAGAGCTGTGTGTTGGAGGAAATAATGGCTAAAAACTTCCTAACTTCTTTGAGAGACATAGGTCTCTATGTCTAGGAAGCACAATACACACCAGACAGCATAAATCCTAACAGGAATACCCCAAGACACATACTTATCAAATTGTCAAATGCTCAAAACAAAGATGAATTCTGAAAGCAGCAAGAGAAAAAAGATCCATCACATATAAAGGAAGCTTGGTATGATTGAGCATTGATTTCTCATCTGAAGCCATGGAGTTGAGAAGGCAGTGGCATGACAAAGTTAAGATGCTAAAAGGAAAAACTGCCAGCTAAGAATTCTGTATCCAGCAAAGGTGGCATTCAAAAAAAGAGGGAGAGTTCAAAATAGTCACAGATAAGTAGAAATTAAGAGAGTTTGTCAACAAAAGACCTGCCCTTCAAGAAATACTAAAGGGAGTGCCACAGGTTGAAAAAGAAAAAACAAAACAAAACAAAAAATAGGAGAGAAAGGGTTGGAGGAGAGTGCAGAAAGGAAGATTATTATTAAGAATAACTAAAAGGGTAAAAAGAGAAATAAAAACAAAATATGACATTTATAAACCTAAAGAAAAAATGGCTAATGTAAGTACTGCCTTGACAGTAATAATTTTGAATGTTAATGGATTAAATTCTCCAATGAAAAGACACAGATTGGCAAAGTGATAAAAGAAATATGACCAGTCTATATGCTGTCTACCAGAAATTCAGCTTAGACCCAAGGTTGCAAGGAGGTTGCAAGTGAAAGGTTGGAAAATGATTTTACATGCAAACAATAACCAAATAAGGGCTGGAATAGCTCTAATAATCAGGCAAAATAGACTTTAAATGTAAAAGTATTGTAAGAGAAAAAGAAGGACACCATGCATTAATAGAAGGGGTAATCTATCAAGAAGAAATAACAATCATATATATTTATGCACCTAACCACAATGCCCCAAAATATATGACACAAACAATGGAAGACTAAGGGGAGAAAAAGATGCCTCTACAATTATAGTGAGGGATTTTAATATACCATTATCACCATTAGACAGAACATCTCAACACAAGGTTAATTAATAAACAGAGCCCTTGAATAATGTTAGAAGAACTAGAGCTAATAGACACATACAGAGCATTACACCCATATACAACATGATAGACATTCTTCTCAAGTGCACATGGATCATTCTCCAGGATGGACCACATGCTAGGTCACAAAAAAAGTCTCAATGAATTTAGAAAGATTGAAAGTATACAATGTAATTTCTCTGACCACAACGGAATGAAGATGGAAATTAGTAAGGGGAAGAGAACCAGAATAGGCACAAAGATATTGAAGTTAAACCACACATTCTTAAACAATCAGTGGGTCAAGGAAGAAACTGCAAAAGAAATAAGTAACTACCTAGAAATGAATGAAAATAAGAATATTACATATCAAGACCTATGGGATGGAGCTAAAGTAGCACAGC
The DNA here is from genome assembly GCA_026826555.1 of Tolypeutes matacus. Lineage (NCBI taxonomy): Eukaryota > Metazoa > Chordata > Mammalia > Cingulata > Chlamyphoridae > Tolypeutes > Tolypeutes matacus. The sequence goes on along the minus strand of JAKSZT010054473.1, from coordinate 980,879 downwards.
GACGGAAATGTATAGCCATAAATGCTTATATTTTTTTAAAAAAAAGAGAAAACTAATATCAAACATATAACTGTGTACCTGGAGGAACTAGAAAAAGAGCAACAAACTAATCCCAAAGCAAGCAGAAAGAGGGAAATAACTAAGATTAGAATACAACTAAATGAAATTGAGAATTAAAAAAAAAAACTAGAAAATTTTAACAAAACCAAAAGCTGGTTCTTTAAGAAGATGAATAAAATTGACAAACCCTTAGCTAGACTAACAGAGAGAACATGCAAATAATTAAAATAAAAAATGAGAGAGGGGATTTCACCACTGATCCCACAGAAATAGAGTATATAAGAGGATACTTTGAAATATTGTTAACTTAGATGAAATGGACAAATTTCTAGAAACACACAAGCAAACTACATTGACAAAAGAGGAAACAGAAGTACTCAACAGACCAGTCACAAGTAACGAGATTGAATTAGTCATCAAAAACCTCCTAACCAAGAAAAACCCATGACGTGATGGCTTTGCAGGTGAATTCTACCATTCATTCTGGAAGGAACTAACACTAATCCTGCTTAAACTCTTCAAAAAAAAAAAAAAATAGAAGTGGAGGTAATATTACCTAACTCATTCTATGATGCCAAAATCTCCCTAATACCAAAGCCACATAAAGAAGCCACAAGAAAACTACAGACAAATCTGTCTAATGAACTTAGATGTTAAAATCCTCAAGAAAATGCTTGCTAAATCACATTCAACAACACGCCAAATGAATTATACTCCATGATCAAACAGGTTTTTTCCCTGGTAAGCAAGGATGGATTCAACATAAGAAAAATCAATCAGTATAAGAACCGGTAACAGGTAAAAGAAAAGTAATATGATCAACTCCATTGCCTCAGAAAAAGCATTTGATAAGCTATAGCATCCTTTCTTGATAAAAACACTTCAAAAGATAGAAATAGAAGGAAAATTCCTCAACATGATTAAAAATTCACAGCTAACATCATCCTCAATGGTGAAATGCTAAAGGCTTTCCTTCTAAGATCTGGAACAAGACAAGGATGCCCACTGTTATGCTGTTATTTAACATTGTGTTAGAAGTATTTGTTCAAGCACTGAGGCAAGAAAAAGAAATAAAAGGCATCCAAATTGGAAAGGAAGAAGTAAAAAGTTCACTATTTGTAGATGACATGATCCTATACATAAAAAGGCTAAAAAATCTACAACAAAGCTTCTAGAGCTGATAAACAAGTTCAGTGAAATGGCAGGATATAAGATCAACATTCAAAAATCAGTAGCATTTCTGTACACTAATAATGAGCAATCTGAGGAGGAAATCTAGAAAAAATTCAATGCACAATAGCAACTAAGATAATCAAATATCTAGGAAAAACTTAGGATGTAAAGAACTTGTACACAGAAAACTATACAACATTGTTAAAAGAAATCAAAGAACACCTAAATAAAAGGAAGAATATTTCATGTTCATGGATGGAATACTAAATATCATTAAGATGTCTGTCCTACCCAAATTGATTTACAGATTTAAGGTAATCCCAATAAAAATTACAACAGCATTTTTTACTGAACTGGAAAAGCCAATTATGAAATTTATTTGGAAGGGCAAGGGGTCCCAAATAGCCAAAAACATATTTAAAAAGAGAACAAAATTGGAGGAATCACATTACCTGACTTTAAAGCATATTACAAAGCTACAGTGGTCAAAAGTGCATGGTATTTGCACAAGAATAGATATACTGACCAATGGGACCAAACTGAAAGTCTAACTCTAAATATAAGAGCCAAGACCATAAAACTCCTAGAAGATAATGTAGGGAAGCATCTATGTGATCTTGTAATAGAAAATGGTTTCATAAACTTTACACCCAAAATGCAAGCAATGAAAGAAAAAAATAGATAAATGGTACCTCCTCGAAATTAAAAACTTTTGTGTTTCAAAGGAGTTTGCCAAGAAAGTGAAAAGGCAGCCTATTCAATGGGAGAAAATATTTGGGAAGCATCTACCCATTGGGGCCTAATATCGAGCATATAAAAGAAATCCTACACCTTGAAACTAAAAAGACAAACAACGCATTTAAAAAATGGTTAAGAGATATGAATATACACTTTTCCAAAGAGGACATAGATATGGCTAAAAAGCAAATGAGAAGATGTTCAGCATCACTAGCTATTAGGGAAATGCAAATCAAAACTACAATGAGATATCATCTTACACCTATTACACTAGTGGCTATTAAAAACCAGAGAAAAAGTATTGGAGAGGATGTGGAGGAAAGGGATCCCTCATCCACTGCTGGTGGGAATGTTCATCTTATCATAGGGTGTTATTTCAGCGGATGAGATCCACACAATTAAAAAGAAAATATTAAACTGTCATTCTGGGGAATCCTGCTACATTCTCAAATAGAGGAGTGAGAATCTCTCGAGTATATAGGCAGTGCCTAATAAAAAAAAACAGACCACTATATCAAGTTTCAAAATTATTGCATGTATCTATGAACCTTATTCTTGAAAAATTAAAACTTAGTGGTTACCACAGTTTCCGACGGGAAGAGCAGGAAAGAATAGGCAAACCACAGGGCATTTTTAAGGCATTGGAATTGTTCTGTGTGATTTCATACTGATGGATACAGGCCATTATACATTTTGTCAAAATCTATAAAAGTGTATGGTGCAAAGTATGAACCATAATGTAAACCATTGACCATAGTTAGTAACAATGCTTTAATATTTGTTCATCAATTGTAACAAATTACAAAGCTCATGAAAGATGTTATTAATAGAGGAAAGTGTGAGAGGAAGAGGTGGTGAGGTATATGGAAATCCCATATATATTATATATATATATATTGAACCCAGGACCTTGTACATGGGAAGCAGGTGCTCAAATCCCCCTTTTTCCCCTTTATTTATTTTTCATTTTAAAAATCTATTGAAATATATCAATCATACATAAACATACATAAATAGTAAGTGTAAAGTAAAAGTTGTGAACTTACAAAACAAACATGCATAACATCATACAGGGCTCTCATACCTCACACTAGCACCAATACCTTGCATTGTTGTGAGACATTTTTAACAATTGATGAAAGAGCATCCTCAAAATATTATTACTAACCAAAGTATCTTACATTTGGTGTATTTCCCCCCACCCTATTATTATTATTTTTTTAATATCATTCATACATGAACATACATAAACAAATAAGTGCATAATAAAAGTTGTGCATGTACAAAGCAAATATGCATGACATCATACAGGGATCCCCTAAATCAACCCACCATCAATACTTTGCATTGTTGTGAGTCATTTGTTACAAATTATGAAAGAATATCATCAAAATCTTATTACTAACTATAGTCTATATCTTACATTTGGTGTATTTTCCCCCCAACCTACCCTATTATTTTTTTTTAATATATTTTTATTACAGAAGTTGTGAACTTACAAAACAATCACGCTCATGTGCAGAATTCCCATACAACAACCCTCCATCAACATACACACTGTGGTGGAATACTTGCTATAGAATGTGAAATAATATCATCAGACTATTACCACTAACCATAGTCCATAGCATATATTTGGCACACTTTTTCCATAGTCCCCTATTATCAACACGGTACATCTTTGGCATAGATGCCTGAATAGTACAGTCTTGCTGTTAAACACAGTCCATAGGTCACTCCAGTTGTATTTTCCCATGCTTCTTCACATTCCTGTCACCCTGTAATAGTGATGTACATCTGCTCTAGCTCACAAAAGACACATTAACCACAATTCGCATCCACCTCTGTGTTTACTGTGTTATTCAGTCCCTCGATTATTCTCTAGCTTTCTTTCAATTGACATGTGACTTTTCTGTAACCTAAAGCTTCTTTGAAAATAAAGTGGAAAAAAAAAAAAAAGACACTAGGGGAACATACAGAAGAAAATGTAAATATACATAAATGATAACAGTTCTCATGGTGATGAAAGACACAATGCAACAAAAAAAATTTGGCTTTGTTTTGGGGGAGGATTTGGATTACAAAAAAGTTACAACTATGGCAGGGGAGGTTCACTAGTGCAGGGTGTCAGTGGTGGGGGGATGTGTGGGGAAGGATATACCCAGGACATGCCTCTATGGAATATGAATGTGTTCATATGGTCATAGGTTGTTATCTTAGTGGTTGCAGACCCACACAATAACCAACAAAATATTAAATTCTCATCCTGGAGAGTCCTGCTACATTCTATAGTAGAATGGTAAATATCTCTAGAGTACATAGGCAGTGCCTAGTGAAAAAGGACAAACCAATATGCCAGGCCCTTGATATTGATGCTTGTACATATGAACCTTATGATTGTAAAATTGAAACTTAGTCTAGTACAATACATTGCCTAATAGTTACCTCCTGAAAACCTCCTTGTTATCAAATATGGCCTCTCTCTAAGCCAAACTCAGCATATAAGCTTACTACCTTCCCCCTGGCATGGGCCATGACTCCCAGGGATGGGCCTTCCTGGCACTGAGAGATTATTACCAAGCACCAACTAGTGATGCATATGGAAAAAGACCTCGACCAAAAGGAGGAAATATTAAATACAAATGAGTTTAAATGGCTTAGAGATTTCAAAATGAGTCAGGAGGTCATTCCAGAGGTTACCCTTATGTATGTCTCAGAAAGATCTCATTGACTGCTTCTGTAAATAATGCCTCAAGTAGGGGTGCCCCTGAGAACTCTAGAGACATCTGGATACTACAAGCAGGGCAGACAACCCCAGGAAATCGACACCCCATCAGTCAACCTTACCTTGGGATATATGATAATTTATGTCCTCAATGTAACAGTTAGACTCATTTATAATTTTCCTGCACATGGTTCTTCTGCTCCTTTTATTTAAACCTATAATTAATAGTACATCCATTGAATATATGTCCCGGAGACTTAAATCTTCAGTCTTTTCATACGGTAGTTGAGCCCTGACTCTCAGCAGAGTTGCAGCCAACACCAATTCTCTAGTTCATTGGACTTGCCCAGGACAATGAACAAAATGATGATAATGGACAATGCCCATTCCCAAAAACAGTTGAATATCTACAACTACAAGCAAGACAGTTGTATTCATTTGCTCCATGGGATCTAAACTCCCTCTCAGTCAGAAGCAAAGTAGGCATCAGCATCCCAAATCCTTAAATTGAAGAATGAACAAATATAATTGGGGAATGCAAATATGGACCAAAGTAGACTTCTTATTAGTCTAGTAATGGAAGAACTTGTAACATTGATATAAAGACAGTGGTCACCAGAGTTTCTAAGGGGAGGTACAGGGAAGAATAGGTGTAACATGGGGCATTTTGGGGACATTTGAATTGTTCCGCATGATATTGCAATGACTTTATGGGCCATTATACATTTTGTCAAAACCTATAAATTTTTGCAGTGCAGTGTATAAACAATAATGTAAACTGTAGACAATGGTTAGTAGCAATGCTTCAATATTTGTTCATCAATTGTGAAAAATGTACCACACTAATGAAAGATGTTGTTGATGGGGGAAAGTGCGAGAGGAGGAGGGTGTGGGATGTGTGGGAATCCCCTATGTTTTCAATGTGAATTTTATATAATATAAAACTTCTTAAAAAAAAAAAAAATCAAGCAAACACAAGAATCCATTCATGATGCTGGCCAATGTTGTGTAGTCATAGGGCCATAATTAGCATAAAGAAGCCTTTATGCAAACAAAGGCCCTTCTTTAAGCATTTGAATTAGATTCTTATGCTCCTACCTCCAGGCCAACAGGTGCAAAGTTTAGCATGTGGAGCACCATTTGGATTTTGGGTCCCAGTCTTTTTCTCAGCCTGACATCTTTGTGCAGGCTAAAATCTCTACAGTACTTAGATCAAAACTTGGCAAGAAAACAAGCCTCTCTCTCAACTAGAACCAAAATGGGAACAACTTATTCTGTAGTTCTGATCACTCCCACCGCTATTAAATTTAAAGGAATTTTCAGCTTGGTGCACTAATCCCTAATGAAGCCAGCTGCCCAGGAAAGTGCCAGCTACCAGAAATATCTGATGGAATGCATGAGTGCCAGTCATTGGATGACCTGAAATACCTCTTCAAGAGACAACGCTAAGTAGTGTTTATGTCAAATACAGCTGTTCTCTCTAACTCTAGCCCAGACGCTTATTGCTAGAGGGAGGACAAACCAGACACCCTTTAAAAAACCTTGTCTGTTTTCATTTCCTGTAGTTTAACTAAAAAAGAGCAATTCCTCTCCTCTACCACAGGAGCTGGGATTGGTAATTCATTCCTAACCTCATTGTCTATTGCAATCTCTCTCTAGAGCTAATCAAAAGCATAAAGTAACTGAAAGGAGAATATTGTTTCCCACCAACTTTGGGAATATGCAGCCTTTATAGGCATCTGGCCTTTTCTACTTTGTGGTCCAGTATCCTTAGTGGGACCATATATCCTGAAGATTATAATCAAGTTTATTTCTTCCAGAATCAACACCTTGTTAGCCAAATGGGGACTTCATCCAGCTTCACCCAGGATGCCAGATCCATTTAAACAGCCAGAGGGTTTGACACCTTTGTTAGGTAGGTCCTACTGCCCCTAATCAGCAAGAAGTAATTACAGAAGAATGACCATCTCCCTTCAGTACCCCCTTAAGAATAAAGGTGTAAACTCTCTGAGGGGGGAATGAACATGCTACACAAGGAATCAATGGATGGATCTTGAACCTGACAAGAAGTCCACGTGGACATCGATACCCCCAAGATGGCTTTTGGAAGACCCTTGCAAGAAATCCCATCCAGAATGAGATTTCCTCGGGAAGCCAGGGGAAGCCCTGGATATGCTCCAGGGGACTTATCATTGGGCCCTTCTGGAGGATTGATGGGTGGAGTAATCAATCAAAATAGCAAATAGCTGGAACTCCTCCCATGCCACTAACAAAGTGGTAGAATAATTAATGGTTTAAAAAGCAAGGACAAAGGCTTTTTGTTCTCTCTCTTGCCTTTGCCCTGTCTCAGTTCCAGTTTATGCCCTATTGCTGCAGCTGTTGCGATGAGAAACCCAAAACGGCACTCAGAGGGAGTGGAGGAATCAGGCTTTATTATGTGCGCGGGCCCAGAGGAAAGTTTGGTTTGCAAATTCTGGGTCCCCAGCCCCAGTTTTCTGGAATTTTTATTGGGATCTGCAGGCTCCCATTCATTGGCTAGCGAGTTGGAATTTTCCATTACCTTAGGCATCTAAGTAAGTATGGTTACAGAAGAAGAACTGCAGGTTATGAAATCAAGTGGGCAGGGTTACAGAACCAGAAGTGCAGGTTTCACTTCTAAGGTGGGAGATTCTTGTCAGAAAAGGGGGAGGGGTAGGGCTGCAGTGACTTTTCCTTATCACTATTCTGGCCTTCTTTGCCCCTGCCTGGTCAATACACAAATAAAACCTGGGCATTTATAATCTATAATGGGAAACTGTAGTCTATAAAACAGCCCTCTTTATCACTCTTCAGCCCCTTCCTCTCTACCTGGGACCTATGATCTGCTATTTTCTCCCATTTCTCTTCCCTCCCTGTCTTAATAAATTACTGGCCTAATCAATGTGGCATGCTCTTGAAATTCATTTCCTGCAGTTTAGCCAAGGACCTAAACAAAATCTGATTACATTATTCCTTTAGAAACAGAAAAGCTGCATTGTCCTTAGAGCAAAGAAACAAAGAAACAAGCCAGGAAACAAGCCAGACAATATTTGCCAGGAGTGTTCACCTTTAATTCAGTGGAACTTTTGTTTATAGAACAAAGAACTACAAATTAATCTTTCTTTTTAATCAAGATCCAGGAAAAGTAAAATAATCTTTAATATGACATAAAAAGGATGTATACTATTATTTTTTCAAGAAGATTTAAATGTAAAACTCAGTTCTACCTATTCTACAGCTATACTAAGAAAATAATTTTAATTTATGTTATCCAGTTGCTACATAATATATTAAACTAGGAAAGCAGAATTAATTTTGGTTCAATTTTATTTTCTTTTTCCCAGATTAGATGCAAATCACTTTCAGCTCAAAAGGAAAATGAAAGTAAGATATATAAATCTTTGAAATAGTGACTTTTATTTTCATTAAGAAACTGAAACTATTTTATGTTACAGCACAGAATGCTAGTGTTAAGAGTAGTCAATGTTTCTAGTTGTATATATTGATGTATTTCAAATTTTTATTTTGTTCATCATTTTAAAAATTATTCCATTTTTTAAATTTTTATTATAACGTGCCAGCTAAAAAATTCTTTATTTTACACCTGAATCATTTAGCACCATATTCCAAAAGCATTTATTTTCTAACATGTGTCAAAATTAGATTAGTATTATGAATTTAATACCATAATGATTTGATCACTTTTTATTGCTAAATGGAAAGCTTGTTTTCTTGTTTTTAATTACCAAAAACAAGAATTTAAGAAAATTTAATTTTTAAACATTTGATTACTTTATTACAAATATGTATCAAACCTACATGGAATTCAAAGGATAAGATTTTGCATCATCTATTCTTAATTTTTCCTTTATAAATCTCATCAACTGGATTTTCCTTTGCTTTGCTTATATTTCCTTATTCTGTTTCTAGTTCTTATAAGCTCTTTATACACACCAGTACAAGAACTATTTATTCATTTATTTACTTATATATGTAGTTATTTATTTTCAATAGATGTGATTGACACTCAGCATTCATTCCTATCTATTATGGCTTCTTCTACTGCAGAGGCAAGAAAAATTAAAAACTACAATTTTTAGACTCCCTTGTAGCTGGGTTTGTGAATATGAAATTCACTGCCACCAAAAATAAACATACCTGAAATCTGGAGGGTCTTTCAAGGGCCATTTGCAGCAGTCAGCAGTTTTATCTGGTAAACAAGTCCATGGAAATGTGGGTTGCTCTACAGCAGGGTTTCACTTTTGACTCACTAGCTGTGTGGTATGAAATGGCAGTACCAGCAGGAGTGGCAGACAGACTCTGCAATCCTGTTTTGGGTCACTAGCTTCAGGGTGGGGAGAAGTGGCTGGGGTGGGGTTGTCATGGCAGCTTCCTGAACCCTGGATTAGGGCAATGGGTTCTTGAATTCCATACTTCTAATGGTGGATTTTATGATTCTCAACCCTCTGATCATGTCTGAAGGGGCATCTCATAGTGAGTCATATATCTGATTCTTGGAGTTACTACAACAGCCTTTCTTTGTAATAGTTTTCTAAACATTCAATTCCTTATTATTAGGCCTTTTTTGCTTAAATACCTAGAGCTATTTTTGTTTCCTTTGCCGAATCTTGATTAACTTATTTTCTATCCCCGTTTTTTCCATTTTATGGATTAAAGCTTTGTAATGTCCCTTATAGTATTAGAAACAAGATGAAAACATTTTTATTTTAATTGTTTAACATATATTACAAAACTTTTAAATCAATCAAAAGAATGTATATACAGTGTATATTTATTATTTAAAGATAATATTAAAAACATTTGTGTACCCACCATTTGCTTCAAGGAATAAACAGAATATTTAGAATATTAGCAATAATTCCAGCCCTTCTCTATAGGCCTCCTGAGCATAGTAAAATTTCTCTACCCTGTGGTAACTATTCTGAATTTTATCTTCAACATTCCTTTGGTGGGCATTAGAGTTTTATTATATATGTATGTATCTCCAAACAACGTTATAAAGTTTTGTATGTATTTAACATTTATAAGAACAGTTATCAGGATGTAAGTAATTTTTTATGGAGTATGCTTTTATGTACAACAATGTTTGTGAGATTCAACCATGTAAACGACTGGTTGTAGTAGCTTTTTATAAGCATTGCATATATATATATACTATCATGTTTTATAGTCTCCATAGTACTTAGCCTTACGGAATCAGCTTAGCACATGAAAAAGCATTGCAAGGTGGAGTCCTGGAAAATAAATTGGTAAACTCAATCTTTTGCAACTACCTCTAAGTTTGATCTAGACTGTGTCAACCCTTTTAAAATTCTGTGATGGTCATATTTCTTCTTATAAACACTAATTGCATTAAATAATTTGAAAGCACCTCCAAATACTTATATAATTGTTCTTTTATAATTTATTATGGAAGAGCAATGAGGATGCAATGCTAAGTAGGAACCAGATTTAAGATATTTCAATATCTGGTACCCTGAGTACAGATTAAATGATATTGTATTATAAATATAAAAATAAGGGTAATGAGAGGATTGTGGGAAGATAGCAGAGTAGGGGCCTCAGGACTCAGTTCTTCCACCAGAACAACGATTAAATAGACAGGAACTGTCTGAAACCACTTTTTGAAACTCAAGAAGCCAGAACAACACTATACAGCATCCAGAGAAGAACAGGAAATAGAGGCTGATAAACTACAGTAAAGAATAGTAAATGACTTTCTCTGCACAGGTGCTACCAGCATTCATCCTTCACTCTCACAACAGGAGCCCATGGGGTCCAGCCCCTAGTTAGCTTGCTGATGACAAAAAGGAATATGAAAATCGCCTTCCTCAAGACCAGGGGTGGGTATGGTTGATCACTAAATATGGCTTTTAATTAGGGTGTTTCGGATTACTGACTCTGAAGTTGGCAATTGTTTCAACCTGCCCCAGACAAAGCCACAGCAGAGAAGACTTAAAGACATTATGCTTTCTCAAGGCTGTAGGGGACAGATAGTTGAACGGGGGCATTTGCTGGACAGGTCAAGAAAGTTCAGCTTTGGGGAGCCATTGAAAGAGCTCTTGGTGCCCTTCCTGATTCCCCTCCAGGGTACTTTGCAACCCCTTTGTGGGTCCCTGGCCCTGTTTTGCCTTGGCAAGACTGACATGGAAAATCCTCTCCAGTGTGCCTCTCCTCCTAGAACATTCCTCCAGCTAACATCAGTGGAAGACAACAAAAAGAGCATAAGAAACTATACCTGCAGATGATCTTGGACAAAGGCATGTACCCAGTCTGTCTCCTGGGAAACAGAAGGGAAAATAAAACAACTGTAAATGGGGAATTTGCAAAATAACTAGAAAAACAAGAGCAAACTAAACCCACAGCAAACAGAAGGAAAGAAAAAAGATTAGAGCAGAGATAAATGAAATAGAAAACAGAAAAAAAAAATACAATCAAGAAAGGCAAAAGTTGGTTCTTCAACATGATCAATAAATTTGGCAAACTTTTAACTAGACTGACAAAGAAATAAAGAGAGAGGATACAAATAATGAAAATCAGAAATGAAGAGGGGCCATTGTTACCAACTCTGCTGAGATAAAAAGGAATATAAAAGGATATTATAACAACTGTATGTCAATGAATTAGATGGCACCTAGATGAAATGAACAACTTCTTAGAAATTCACAAACTACCTATTTTGACTCAAAAAGATATAGGAGATCTCAACAAACCAATTACTAATAAAGAGATGAATAAGTAATTTTTTAAAAAGCCAACAAAGAAAAAGCCAGGACTAGATGGCTTCAGAGGAGAATTTTACCAAACAGTCCAAGAAAACAACTCCAATTATGCTCAAATTCTTCCAAAAAATTGAAGCAGAGGGAACATCTCTAACTCATTCCACAAGGCCAATATCACCCTCATACCAAAACCAGAGAAAGATATCACAAGAAAAGAAAACTACAGAACAATATCTTTTATTAATATAGATGAAAAAATCTTCAACAAAATGAGCAAACAGAATTCAACAGCATATTAAAAGAAATATACATGTACATTAAATGTACTTGAGACTCTCTAACCACAGACTTTATGGGAAGCCATGCCAATAGATTTTAAAGACAACTACAAAAATAAATAAATAAATAAATAATAAAAGAAATATATAACATGATAAAGTGTGAGTTATCCCTGGTATGCAAAGTTGATTCAAATAAGAAAATCCATTAATATAATATACCACATTTAGACAATGAAGGAAAAAAATACGACATGATCATCCTAATTGTTGCAGAAAGGTATTTGACAAAATCCAACATTCCTTCTTGATGAAAATATTTAGAATGCTAGGAATAGAAGGAAACTTCCTCAACATGATAAAGGTCATATATGAAAAGCTCACAGATAACATCCTACCTAATGGTGAAAGTCAAGTGTTTCCCTTTAAGACCAGGGTCCTTAACCTTTTTTGTTCCATGGACCCTTTTGCCAGTCAGGTGAAAACCATGGACCCCTTACTAAGTCCACACTATACTATGTATTATTTAATAAATATATCACACCGGCACCAACACATCCCCACAAGAATAATGTTTTTTTGCATTTCAATTCAAGCTCATGGACCCCTTGTTAAGAAACTCTGATTTAAGATCAAGAACAACAGTGTGATGTCAACAGTCATTGCTGTTAGTCAACATTGTATGGGAAGTTATTGCCAGAGAAATTAAAGGAAAAGAAATAAAATGCAGCCAAATTGGAAAGGAAGAAATAGAATTATGGGAGAAAATAATTGGAAACCACCTTTCCAGTGAAAACTTAATATGGAGAATATATAGACATCCATAAATGTAAAACAAAAAGACAAACACATACTACATGCAAATAGTTTTATTGTGGAGAATTAGCACATCATGTTTGAGAACTCTTACAGCCAATGTCAGCTGAACATAAATGTAAGAAGTTGTGTTATGTGGAACTACAAATTAAGAAATAATAACTCAAATGTAATATAAGTGTTATACAAAAACCTTCTGTTATGGAATAAGAGGCTTGTGCTCAATACACACAAAAATCAATACCACGAAACTGTGATTTTGAGAAAAGAAAGTTTTTAGGAATGAGCTCAAATCTGTCTCCCTGAATTGAGAAAGTTTAGGGTTTTATGGTGTTGCAAGGGTTTGGGTTTAGAGGATTGGATAATGTAGGCAAGGTGAGAAAGGAGATAAGGGGAGCATGCTCAGATGGACATTGTATTAGTCAGCCAAAGGGGTGTTGATGCAAAGTACCAGAAAAGCTGTTGGCTTTATAAAGGGTATTTATTTGGGGTAAAAATTGCAGTTACAAGCCCTACTTAAAGAGTCCAACTCAAGGTTGGTTTCTCACCCAAAGTCATTTGCCACATATTGAAGCACACAGGTTATGTCTGTGAGGGTTCAGCCTTCCTCTTTCCTCTTAAGGCTCCATGGTCCCAGATCCTCTGGACTCAGATGTAGGCTGGCATAAGGCTTGTCTCTCTTCCTGGGGCTTGTTTCTTTCAGACTCAGCTACTGTATTCTCTCACAAGATCAGCTGTAAACTATCAGGCGAATGTCTCAACTGTCCCCTGGGCTCCACTGTCAAAACCAAGTTCTCTCCTTTGCCATGTCTTGTGTCTTTTTCTCTATTCTCCTCTGTGTGTCTACTTCTGTGTAAGAGTCTGTTTTATCGGCTTCCCAAGGGGGCAGGTACTCAACCTGCATGCCCTCATGATGTGTTCAAATCAAAGCCCCAATCTTGATTTAACAAAGTAAAAGTGAAACCTCTGAATTTAATACAATTAAAGGGTAGCCCTCCCAGAGGAACAGACCAGTTTACAAAGATAATCAATTATCTCTTTTGGAATTCATAGATAATATCAAACTGCCACAGACATCATGTCAAATCATACATCTCAAGATCATAAAATGGCATCTTTAGTATGACAAGTGGATGGAGATTTAACAGGATAGATGTTATTAGGTTACTTTATGTTATACATTCAGCATGTGTATGCATGTGTTTGGGTGAGGAATTTTTGCAGACTTGTCTAGGCCAGTTTCTGCCCATATTAGGCAATTTTGTTGTAAGGACAGTAAAGAGGAGTTTGAGCAGTTTGTGATAAGGGTAGAGAAGGGAAGTGAGTTTCCATGTCTTGAGAGACACGGGATGATAAGTACTCTGGCTGCTTCAGGCTGATTAAGGGCATAGATTAGGCTGTGAGGAATGGAATTGCTTGGCTTAGAGCTGAAGGTATTCATGAATTCCTGGTTGTCATTTTTGGAGGGATTGGTACTTTTGTGTTTCAGGGCTTAACTAGCATAGGAAGAGTCTGGAGATTCTATATTTCTGAAAAATAAATTTAACAAGTAAATTAAAAACTGTAAGTTTAAATAAAAGATGTAGAAGGATCATGATTAGGGGATTTATAAATGAATATAGCCATGTCATATTGGGGAGATAACTTTTCATAGAGTCTGCCAAGGTGGTGTTGATTCAGTGAAGCTGTGTGGCTTGTCCATGATGTCCAGATGTTCCTAGAGGTTTTTAGGAATATCATTGCTTATGACTTTGCATATTGTGGCAATTCATGATATCTGGCTGAGACCTGCATAAGAGTAACCTCCAGAATGACTTCCAGACTCCATTTGAAATCTCGTAGCCATAGAAACTGTGTTTTCTTTAATTTCTTTTAACATATCCCCCTTTAGATCAAGATTTTTCTCTGAAAGCAACACTGATTAATATTTGGTATTAATACCTCAGCGCCAGAGAGGCCCATCCCTGGGAGTCATGACCCATATAGCGGGGAAAATAGTAAGTGTATTTGCAGAGTTTGGCTTAGAGAAAGGAACCACATTTAAGCAAAGAAGTCTTCAGGAGGTGACCTTTAGGCATTAATTATAATTAGGACTTGCTTCATTATTGCAGAAGTAAGTTTCATAAGTACAAGCTTTAAGATTGAAGTCTTGACTTATTAGCATATTTTCTTTCATGAGGCAAGGCTCATATATTTTAGAGTTTATTTCTATATGTCTCCCTGATATAAGTTTAAAATGAGGATAATTTTGTTTTCTAAAGGGAGTCGATTTTAGACTTAAAACTTTCAAAGTTCCTTGATTACAGTTTCAGTAAATTGGGGGGCCTTATTGCTTTAGAGAGTAGCAGGAATTCCCCAGGTGGGGAAGTTTAATAATTTTTAGTGACTGTGAGGACAGTAGCCTTGTGACAAGGAAAAACCTCTATTTATCTAATAAGCAGTCATATAACAATAAGGATATATTTATGTCTCATAGAAGTATGCAGCTGTATAAAGTCTGTTTAAAGATGTTAAAAAGAGCCCTATCAGCTTTGTCACCTGACCTTGTCTTCCCTTTACACTTTACCCAGGGTTATGTTAATTGACAGGTAGAGCATAATTTATATTCTTACCTTGCTTTTCATTTAAAGTAATTTTTTGCTGAAGATGAAGCACTGACCTGTAGCTGACCGCAAGTACTTTTTAGAGAAGTATAAGAGTGAAACAATGTAACTGACAAGGAAATTGTTTGTTTCTTTGACATGTAACATTTTTTTAAGAATAACTAAAATTATGACCACTAACTCTATTCTGTTGTCTAATATCATGCAGGACATAACATGGACAGTGAGAACATTCTCAAATATCTAGGAATTTTATGCAATCTCTAAATATTTATATGAATAGCTTTTCACCCACACAAATTCAAGCAGCAAAAGGTTAGAAAATCCCTTTTGATTTTTATTAATATAACACTTTCCATTCAACTCATAACATATCAAATGAAATTAACTCTTTCTAGAACCTCTATTTTTACAAGGTGAATGAACAAATCCTTTGCAACAGTTTGAAATTAAAAAGATATCCTTTAGGGTTTGGTTTTGGGAAGGCAAAGTGTCAAAAGTTGCCAGGTTTGAAAATTATGTTAAACACAAAAATGGGTCACTGTGAAACAATATTTGGTTCTCTATTTAACCAAAGTGACAATGAAAGAATAATTAAGAGTTAATATGATTGTAAGAAAAAAACTTAGTTCCTTTAAGAGTGAGAAGACTTGTCTTCTAAAACAACAAAGGATGATAAGGTGTTAACATAAACATCAGTAAGGATATTATTCTGATGTAACATGGAATGTTTGTCTTCTAGGCAGAACCCTCAGATGGTTAAGAAAAACTTTTTATAATCTTTAGCTAAGGACAGACCAATTGGGGTAGTTTGAGGCTTTTATGAAAATCATATACTTAGAACAGTCCGTGAGTGTAAGCCTATTTTAAGTGGGACTTTTCGATTAGGTTACTTCAGTAAGGCATGACCTAGGGTGGGTCTTAAACTTCTTACTGGAGTCCTTTATATAAACAGGATGAATATGGATAAAGGCACAGAGAAAACCCCACAGGAGCAGAGAGAAAGCAATATACCAGAAATGGGTTGGCTTTTACAGTGTGGGGATTATTGGCTTGCAAGGTTACATTTCTGAGGCCATGAAAGTATCCAGATGAAGGCATCACCAGGCGATGCTTTCTCCCTGAAGACCAGCACATGGATGCATCTGTTGGTCTCTTCCTTTTCCTCCTGGTTTTGTTGCTTCAGCTTTTGGCTTCCATTCTGCTGGGTTCCACTGCTTTCAGCCTTCGCTGTCATGGCTTTCTCTCTGTGCTCCTGTGGATTTTTCTCTGATTCTCTCTGTATTCACCCCATTTATAAAGGACACCAGTAAGAGGATTAAGACCCACCCTGGGTCATGCCCTACTGAAGTAACCTAATCAAAGGAAAATCCCAATGCATCTCTGACAGGCCTGGAGCCTGGAGTTAATATCTGCTGCTAAGATTTCCAGTACAGATGCAAGAAAAAGAAGGTCCTTGTACTATCTGTCTGTCTGGTTGTAGCAGCCAAGATTGAATGGGGGAATACAGGAAATTCTAAAAACATGGGGAAGGGAAAATAATCTTTGCAACTCAGAAATAAACTTGTAAACAATGGGGTGGGGGAAGATCCCACCCACAATAGGTTCACACCCACAGGAATGGATTAACCTTAAGGACATGATTTTCT
Source organism: Tolypeutes matacus (assembly GCA_026826555.1). Lineage (NCBI taxonomy): Eukaryota > Metazoa > Chordata > Mammalia > Cingulata > Chlamyphoridae > Tolypeutes > Tolypeutes matacus. Next base: position 964,076 of record JAKSZT010054473.1, on the reverse strand, counting down.
GGGGTCCATAAAAGTCTCAAACTGCCACATTGCATTTTGGCAGCCTAGTAAACTAAAACACCAACTATTCAAGTAAACTCTACAATTTTTATAGAGAGAAAACAAAATTTTAGTTTTCCATGAATCTATTGTTTGACATGGAAGCTCTTAAAAATATTATAAATAAGCTTATTAAGTTTTAGTAGGGAAGAGTACAACAAATAAAATTCATTTCCACAAACTTCTCTAACATTTTATATCCCTTTAGGCTTTGTCCTATGCATTTCTGTTTTTTAATATGGAAAAACAAAACCATTTTACTTTTGGACAAAACTATACTCCTTTTCCTTTAAGGAAACATATCATACATACTTAACATATCTGCATACCTTAAGGTACCAAAAAGATCTTTGAAACTGTCTTTAAACATCTTACAAAACACAATTATTTTTTTAAATAAAGTTTGTCAAAATAATAACTTTGTTAAACACAAATTTATAATTTTTGTCATTTTAAAGACTTAGTAGATAAAATGCTAACTTATTTTATCATTAAAACTGTATTGATTTAGAAAGAACATACCCAATTAAAATAAAATTGTATGCTTGTATTGTACTTAGCATTGACAGTTCAGAGGAGAGCTATTTTAAGGAATGGTTACCAAAAATATTGCTTTCCTCAGTTTACCATTTTATCAGTATTTCAGGAAGATATATTATGAATAATTCTGGAAAGGGTTTTCTGGAGGCAAGTTAGGAGGACTGGTTTAAATAAAAAATGTGCTTATAAAAGCCACCAGCATTTTTCAATTTTTAAAAGTTTTGTTTCATTGAAGGTTAAAAAATCTTTGTATTTTCATAATATATCCAAATTATGAACATTAAAAGCATACTTTTAGTCTATGGAAAATATAGCTATAATTGTTTAATTTTTCCTAAGTATAATCCAGAAAAACTTTTTCACAGCTTTCAAGGACATTTTCCTTTTATTTTTATTTTTTGGACTTCTTGGAATTTGGCAATTGAAATGTATATAGCTACTCTCAACCCAATGCTATAAATATATTTTAATAATGATTTCTTTACTGTGGCTACTGCCTCGAGGTTTTATTAGAAAAAAATTTTATTGGGGAATTCCCTCAGAACTCCACAGCAACTGAGGAACCCACATTACAGGATAAACTACAGGAAACATCTCCTGTGCCTATGACACTTAATCTCTGTGCCCAGTAGAAAGCCATCTAAACCAAACTTATATCTCCCACCTCTGCCTGCACCCAGCCCTTCCCCCATAGCTTCCCCAGCTGGTTTATTGTCACAATCTTAATTTGCTTCTTTACTTCCTGTTATTTCTGACAGTTTTAGGCTTGGGAGGAGGGAAAGTTAGAATGCTTTGGATTTGGCCAAGGTCTAGGAGGAGGCCCTAGGGGCAAGGATAGGTGAGATAGAAAGAATGTAGCTAAAAGTATTAGAATATGATTTAAAAGAGGGTGGTATTTAAATTTTATTATAGCCTATATGCCCTTGTTTTTTATTGTTTCCAATTATCAGGTCTATTCTGCCTAAAGATGTGACATGGACAATTGGAAAAGTTTCCGCTTTTTCCCAAGGCAGCCTTAGCAGTTACATTTAAAGTTACTTGGCTTTCTTGTAGGGCAAAGAGCGTTAGGAGAGCTTGCTGTTGTTTTCCAGAAGTTTTTGGCAGTTTCTTTTCTAATGTCCAGGTTGTTTACAGTATTTACAAGTACCAGTGACCTAAATCCTGGTGCTTAGAGGGTTCATTGGGGCATATTTGGCTGCTGTTTTAGCTTGGGAGGTTTTGGTAAGGGACTGAGTATTCGGACTCATAAATCTGATTGATAAGATTGAATTCTTTTGTACAATTCACTGAGTTTTCAGTAGGATTTGGGAAATCTTATCAGTATAGAAGGGGAGTTAGGCTAAGCTATGACATAAAAGAAGAAGGCACAAGGAGTTTCAAGAGTATTAGAAGTTTGGCTCCTTTAATTTCTTGGACTTTAGGAATATTAATTTATATATATACATTTATATATATATATTTATATCTAAGTGCTTATTTATCTTTAAGCAATTTTAATAGAGCTTTCAAGATTTTTTTATTTGTTAATTTGGTATTCTTTTTCAGAGGTAGGAAAATATATATTAAACAATCAAGAGACCCAGATAGAAAGCTTACAGCGTCAATTAAACATTGTTGGCTATGAGTTAGACACAAAAACACAGAAACAGAAACACAGAAACATAAAACTTACTAGTTGAAACTACAATTTTGTACTTCTGTAAATTTTTATTCTGATACTGTTACTGGATTTTGTCTAGGTTCTTGACTATGCTGCAGAAATGAATTTCAAGAGCACATTGAGTTAGTTAAGCCAGTAATTTATTAAGGAAGGAAGGAAAAGAAATGGGAGAAAAAAACAGATCATGGGTCCCCAGGAGAGGAAGGGGCTGAAGAGTGATAAAGAGGACAGATTTACAGACTACAATTTCCCATTCTAGATTATAAATGCCCAGTTTTTACTTGTGTGTTGATCTATGCAGGGGGTACACAGCAAGAGCAGGGTGCAGAAGGCAAGAGAGAGTGGGAGACTTTTGCACCTGCTTTTAAACCATTATTCCACCCCTTTGCTAATAGCATGGGAGGAGTCCTGATGTTTGCTGTTTTGATTGATTACCCCGCCTATCAATCCCCCAGGAAGGCCCAATTATAAGGCCCATGGAGACTATCCGGGGCTTCTCCTGGCTTTCAGAGGAAATCTCATTTGTGAAGGTCTTCCAGCAGCCATCTTGGGAGTATTGATGTCCATATGGACTTCTTGCCAGGTCCCAGATTTATCTATTGATTCCCTATCTTACTAGCCTGCCTCATTAAGACATATAAGATTGAACATATGGAATTTCAAATTATTTTTCTTCCCTTTACAGTGCAAGTCTATTTGTGATATGTTATTACAATTAAGAGACCCATTTTCTGGTCATTGTTCCCCAGATTCCAATTTATATTGTGGCCAGGCTGTGTTACAAAAGAATATCATTTTTTCCTTTTCATGTGTTTGTAACTGAACATAGAGTAATTATCCAAAATACATTTTAAAGGACTACAGTTAGATGTACTATAAGCATTTCCCATGGTTACAATTATTTGGCGCCAATAAAAGATATTCCTGGATTAGAGTTGCTTAATTTCTAATCCTTGTAAATTTACCAGTACCAGAAATTATGAGTAAATTCTATGACTAGATTTTCATACATATTAGGGCTTGTTCCCAATCCTAGATGGGGAATTAATTCCCTTAAGGCAGACCTGACCAGGCACTAGAGTGGAACTTGAACCCACAATCCTAGCAGCTAGAGTGGAACTTGAGCCCATGATCCTAGCTATCAAGCTTTGTCTAGAGATTAGGTGCTCATATAAAGTTACTCACCCAGAAGACATCTGTTCCTGGAACCATTTCTTTTCTCAAAATGAAACTGTGTTGAAGGGTTTCATTGGCTGCCTTGCAACAAAAACTCTTTTTTCATTTCTCAAAATCCTGGTGTCATAATATTGACTTCTGTGTACATCAGACAAAGAGCACTTTGCTCGGTAACAATTTCATACCTAGAAATCCATAAAGGTAAATTTCCTTTAAAGATTCGTATTACATTGAGTGTGCTTATTCCATTGCCGTCAATGTGTTTATCCCACAGTAAAATATATAAAGACATTTGAATGTAGAATGTAGAATGCTCCAGGGGTAAGAGTCTAAACTTTCTTTTTTCATGTGCTAGTTTCCATTTCCACATAACTGTGTGCTTTGGGGGAAAATTATGTTTCTTCTTTGACTTTAATTTTCTCATCTATTAAATGGAGGTGGCAGTAGTAGCTCCTTGATAGAAAGATTATGACGTTAACCTGAGATAATTTACATAAAACACCTAGTACAATTATAACAAACAGTAAGAGCCAAACAATATAAGCTATTATTGTTATTTTTATCATTGTTGTAGCTATAATTATTATTATTACACAATGAATATTTCTCCATGATTTTGTTTACAAGATCTTCAGGATGTCACTGTGATATGGAACTTGAGTGCAATTCTAACACATTTGCTCATGAATTATGCATAGAAAAAGGTTTGACTCAACCTTTTTATGCATGCCAGAATTTGTGATAAATATTATTTGTGATGGTTGTTGTGATAATTTTTTCATTGTCTTTGAAATACAGGAAATGATAGACTATTATATTGTGTGTATGTCTCTTTATATATACATATAGTAAAAAATAAAGTCAGTAAAGTTAATCTTCCGTGATTCTCTCCTTCTTTGCCTGTACTCACTGTGCTTTCCTTAGCATTTCCCTTCCCCCTCTTTTCCATCTATTGCATGCACCCTCAGCCCTTCCTTTCAGAAGAGAAAAGCATTCTGCTAAACTGATCCACACTCAAGTGCAGGTGACTTAATGTATTGTCCTTTAATGTTTTAATGCATTTGGAAGGAGGATGCCAGTGGAGGAATTACTTAATGTTGTCAGGGTATTGGCAGATTCTGTCTTGCCCAAGGACATAAAACTACTTTCAGGGTTGGGCTCAGAGGACTGTGTGTTCAAGTAGAATGAATCTGCTTCCTCAGCAAATTCAAACCTGTCTGAACTCCATTAATACTAGAACATACTTCTGTTTGGTAGAAATATCTCTATTAAAAAATAGTTACTTGTGGGAAGCGGCTGTGGCTCAATCAGTAGGGCTCCCGTTTACCTATGGGAGGCCCCGGGTTAGGTTCCCGGGGCCTCCTGGTGAAGGCAAAGCCCGCCTGCACGGCGTGGTTAGCTGACCCAGCGAGCATAAGCAGCAAGGGGGGGATAAATGAATAAATAAATAAAATCTTAAAAAAAAAAAAAAATAGTACTTGACCACAGTCCTTTATTAAAGCTGACCACAGCACATGAATATAGTAAGAGAAGAGCAATTGACAAGAATGTGCTGTCAGAAATTTTAATGTATATTCATAAATACCATTGATATGTGGACCAGTCTTAACTGAGATAAAGACTAAATAATTAGAGAAAGAAGGTGACCCAGTTCATGATTAAGGAATCAGAGACTTCAAGGGAAGGTGAGGCCTGATGAGTGCCTAAGGAAGACACACAGGTGTTAATGGAGTTTGGAACTCTTCAGAGCTGGGAAACAAGGCAGGAAAGATCTGAAGCAGGAGACTTAGGAGGTAGTTAAGGAATTGAACAGAAAAATGGTCATTAACCTGTGGTTAAACCTAAAGAATTTGAGAAAGTAGTTGTGGAAGGATGTGAGTTAAAGTCAGATAGCCTTTTCTTTGAAAGGTGACCCTACTCTGACAGCCTTCCTGAGGGCATTCCCAGGGCTTATCTGTCTGGGAAAGATTTGGAGAGCTAAAACAGGGCTGCCACCTTCCTTTCCGGAGGGTCCTCCAATCCTGGTTTGCCCTGAGGAAAGACTTTTCCCTTGGTGATCCCAGAGAGAAGGATCTTTAAAGAGTTTTGGGCACTCTGAAACCAAAGAGCAAGGATTTGGTGTCATGAAATTGATAATGGCTTCCTTAAAGAGCCAGTAGAAAGACAAAAGGACTGAGATATATCCTTTATTTAACTTTATTCTCTAGCTCATACATCTGATATATGCAAATCTTAACTCTTCAAATAACTAAGAAAATAAATACCCATTTTAATGATTTTATGCTTTTATTAAATAAAAGTCACTATCAAATATCCCTAAAATTCCTTTAAATAGTTAATTTTCTGGTGTATTTCCTTCATGTTTGATATTAATCATTACGCTCACGCTCTTTTAATAAAAACAAGATCTAGACCACAATTACATTAGTATATGTAGAAATGTAAAAAAATGGAAAATATTGATATACTTGTAGTTTTATAAAACCACAAGTCTAATGAATAGAAGGAAATATAATACATCTATAATTTAGTAAGGGATTTACTAAATTAATTTTAAATGGATTTTGTTATATCCAGTCTCACAGGTACTTGAAAACTAATATGAAATTTAAAAACTTAATGTAGTAAGAGATAGTGTCTGGGTAAAATGCTACAAAAAAGATAAAGGGGCTTCAACTTTTGTTAATGCATTAATGTTCTTAAGAGTAGGTAAAGATAAAAGAAATTTAGTTTATTTGAAAAAAATTTTAAATTTAATTGTTTTACATACCAATGTTCCAGCAGTATTTAGGCATTTTAAACAAGATACTACTAAAGATATATCTTTTTAAGGAAGAATAATATGTGAATTATTTATTGGAATAAAAAGGAAATATTTTGCAGAAATATAAGAAAATTAAAGAAAATATTCAATTCTTTGAACAATAGAAATATTAGTATCGAATTATATTTGTAAATATTGAAATGAAATGATAAGTGTATTTTATAAAGAGGTATGGCAATTTCATAAGAGTAGTGAAAAACATTCTAAGATTTCTTTTCTCCTTCCCCCAAATATTCCCCAGAGTAAAGGAGATAAAAAAGAAGGAGGAGGAGGAGGAGGAGAAGGAGGAGGAGGAGGGGAATCACAAACGATGGTATAATGTATAACTTCATTGGTACTTTATAAAAAATGTCATTCCCAGAAAGATACAGAAGCTGAGGACGGTTTAAGAAACAAAGCAGTTAGAAGGATTAGAAGACAAGGAAATTGGTTCTCATTAGGGCTAAAGATTAAGAGTGCATGTAGAGTTTAAATGAGTAGGAAAATAGTGTGTGGGGGGATGAGTCAACAATTCAGAGATGTGTAAGCCATGATGCCAAGTTCATGGTAAACTTAGTAAATAGTTTTGTTGTTTGACATTCTAGCACCAAAATAGACAGAAAGAGAATAACATTGCATCGATTATCACATTCTAGTCCAATGGTATGCTTTTGTCTCTGTCCATCCTGATAGACTGTCAGTTCTTGAATGTCAGAGATGGTACTGTTATGCTGAAAATAAAACATATAGACTTTGAAAGGAATGCACAGCAAGTTTACTGAGCTAAAGTTGCATTAATGCAGGAGCAGCACCTAAAAGAGGTTTCTGCTTAAAGGAGTGAGGGGGCGTGGGGAGAAGCAGCACGGGAAGAGATGAGGGGGCATGATTTATGGTTAGTACATGCATTCTGTGAACGGGATTGTTTGGGCAAATTCCCAAACAGGATTGTTTGGGAATCCTTGAGGCTCAGTTTGTTAATTAGTAAGCGGGATAGGTAGGTAGGATTGCTGTCATCTGGTGAACACCAGCAGCAGGATTTGTTGATGTTAACTGGGGCCCTTTGTTCCTCTCAGGCTGAGGCAGGGGGGTTCATCACTTCTGCAAAGGATTGTTGGTATGTCAGCTTACTTCAGTTAACCTCCGTTTTTTCTTTATATGTCCCTGGATAAAATGGAAGCTCAAGCAAATCAAGATGGTTAATAAAATCATTTACCATCCCAATTTCACAGCACCAGCAATTGAAATATTCTGAAGAGCACAGAATATAATACGTGTGTTTTTATTATGAGTTGTTCCAATTTGCAGATGTGCTACAGGCCCTCATGGGTTGTTTATAAAACAATAATTTGGAAGGTGGTCTTATTCTTTATCAATATTAAGAAAAGAGAAAAATATGAATTTTCTTTTCTCGTAAACTGTAATTATATATCATCTGATACAAAACTAAATGCCAACTGGCTTAAGGGACATTAAAAATATTTCAAATTATTGGGAATTTGCAAGCATTGGATTTCTGATTATAACTTGAAGCAAACCATTAATATAAATCATTAAGCCTTTTATCTAAAACACTTTGTGACAACTCTCTACACATTAATGCCTATTTATTTCAACCTAATATCCCTTCAAAAGCCTTTGTCTTCAGAAAAATACCACACTTTTTCCATATTCCTTTTATTTAAGCTATTTTAAAAGCTTTCACTAATTAGATAGTCATGTAGAAATGTTAATTCAGTCGCAAGCTTATGGGAGTAGAGAAGATTAATATTACTACAATTATTCTTTGTTTGATAATGACAAGTAACATGGGAAGAAAACAGTCCCAGTAGAAATGGAAAGGAATGCTATATTTTCTTTCTTTCTGAGAATTAATTTTGGTAGATAATATTAAAGATCTGAACTCTCAGGTTTTTCTTAATGTTTAGAGCTGTGATACTCTCTGACAAGCTGATAATTAGTGTAGATTATTCTTTTTAGCAGAACCAGTTGCAAAAATGAATCAAAACAACATTGAAGTGCTTACATTATTATGAAATTAAAATGCTCTATAAAAGAATTTTAGTGACAGACCACAATTTATTGAACATCCTAGACTTGCTAAAAAAATCACGGCAAATGATCTCCTTTTTTTCAAATTTGATGAGCACTGCTCATTTCTTCCTCAGTAAATGAATTTCTTCCAAACAAGATTGATCCATACATTAACAGATGACTGTCAATGGGCTATGCTTATTGCGTTTCGCAAATGATAGCAGTCAAGAAATGTAATTGCATTCTTTAAATTAAAATACAGACATTTATGGAGTGTGGAAGCTCTATTTGTATTAAACTAAATGAAAAAAAAAAGAAGAAAAACTATTTCTGAATGAGAAAAAAAAATGCTTTAAGTTTACAGCTTTATAGTATATTTGCAATATCTGGTTTTTAAATGTCACCTCCCAAATAGACCTAAAAAGTAAGACACAGGATAGCGAGAGAGACCATTTGACTTGATGTTTGTCTACTATTCTAGTGCTTATTATCTTATGATATAAAATGATGAGTATTTAAATATATATTTACTATTTGCTGTGTTCAAAATGCCATGACTCATCCTAATAAATAATTAATTTAAAATGTATTGTTTCTATATAAGAAGCAAATAACAAAGGTGCAATTCTAACACAAATTCGTAATACTTCCTCTTTTAAAGAAATAGGTGTTTTCTTACTTTTGTCAATTATTCAAATTTGACCTCAGGTTATTGCTATTTTAGATCAGCCAAAACACATCCTCAGGATACTCACCATAACAAAGTACTTGGAAAATTTATAAAAGAAGTACATGAACACACACTGTTCTTACATTCAGATTAAGAAAAAGAGGACATGTCCACATGCAGATGCTTGAATGCATAAAAAGAAACAGCAACAATGGACCTCTTCAGAAGAAATTTGATGTATTACTTTAACAAATATTGAGTATATACTGTGTGTAGAGCACTAAGCCAGATCCTCAGAATAAAAATAAAATAGTAATATTAATAATTAGATGCAATTTCTCTCCCAAAGAGAGCTTTCAATAAAGTAGAGGAGATGAACATGTATGGCAGGAATGCAGGAAACTGTATGCTAAAGGAAATGACATATACTAGGACACTATATGTAGTACTAATATTAAAAAAATAATAAAGCAATTGGCAAACCCTGGGTAGTCATTAGAAAACTCTTCCCAGGGAGAAATAATTATGGTTTCCTTCTAAGGGTTAGAAAGGTATCTCTAAAAGTGCTAAAACTTAATCTTTACCTCATATTGGAAGCCCTCCCTAGAGGATTGCTCAGCACTGCTAATGAAGGGCTAAATATCCAATAGCCACTTAGAAAAAAAGGTCCAGTCTGCTTCTCTGGACTAATTTCACCATAAACAGTAGGGATGTGTGTTCTGAGTTCTTCTAAGCAACCTAGCTATTTAGTATTTTTAAACCAAGGGATGTGATGGGGTTGGAGAGGGAGAAAAGCTGTCATTTGAATGAAAACATATAGTTTAACAATGCAAAGGAGCATTGTATTGAATAAATGCAATTCATAATGGGGAAATGTTTACAGAAGAATAATTTTGAAAATAACAACTTGTCTTCTATTTTATATAACTGACATACGGCATAGCTATTATGCACAATCTAAATGTCTTATAGCAGTATTGTTTATTGGTAAATGGAGTGTGGTAGAATTATGACTGCTTCATAGCCCTATTTAGATATTATGGGTAATGGTTGCTCACCTCTCATCTTTATGTAAATGCTTCTTGCTTACGCATAGTTTGTGTTGTGTTTGGTAAGGCCCTAGAACATACTCCACAGAAAAGCTGGAAGAATTGATGATTTAACATCAATACACTTGTTATTTTGTTTCTATTCAGAGAGTATAATTTAAATTTAGATATAGAATACAGTGAGCCCTTCCCAGTAAAACAACATAAATCTGTCTCATACAAAATGGAGAGCTACCTAAACAGATCTGATCTCTGAAATGGTCAGGTTTTTAATTATGTTATCCAGAACTCAAGACTCTCAACCAGGTGCTTATACAAATGCTTAGACCTTCAGTTCCCAAACTGTGCACCAAGGCACCCTGGGGTGCTGCAACAAATTCACAGGAGTACAGTGAGATATTTTTATAGCTTGTGGAAAGCACAGTGATGCAAAGCATGTATTTGACACCATGCAAATTACTAACAAAGGTAGGCCACAGTGTTAATGTATACTGTGCTGCCTTCCTTCTTTGTAAATCTTGGCTGGGATAAAAAAAGTACATGTGAAAATTAATTTGGAACATGAAATGTGGCTATTTAAGAATCAGATAAAAATGTACTTTTTCTTTAAGAAAATAGGCAATCAATAAGATGGCAAGGTATCTGAGCCTCACTTTTCTCATCTATTGCATGAGGGTATGGATAACTTAACTGTTAAGCCATACTGTGATAACATTGTTAATGTTGGAAAGTTGAGCACAGAATTTAAAATGTCCAGACTTCAAGATCAGTGTTCTTCTACATCATGCCTCTCCTTGCTCATTTATTAACAAGATGGATACCTATATGTGATATTTGTGGGGATATAGGTAGAAGTGTTATTATATGACTCTTTAAAATAAAAGCATAGGCTAGATTGCAACATGAAACCCATAGGCTCACAACCTTATCATGGTCTGCAAGGCCTTGTACAATTTGGCTCCTCCCTGATTGCTTCTCTAGCCTTACTTACTGCTGGTCTTTTCTTGGCTCTCTATACTGCATCCCCCTGTGCTGTTTCAAATCAGAAGCTCTAATGTCCTATGTCAAGTCTCCCACCTGCACATACTTTTCTTTTACCTGGAATACTCCCTCAATAATCCCTTCTTGTCCACACTCCCAATTCTTAAAGATGTTGCTCAGATTTTGATATATATATTTTTTTTCAGGAAAATATACCAATACCCCACAGCATATGCATAGGTGGCATTCAATAATTTGATTTCTTAGCACTTACCAAAATTGTAAACTATCAATTATTTCTGTGACTATATTTTTAATTTTTTCCTAAATGTGTCTCTCTCCTCTTCACCTTTCTCCTCTTCTCTCCTTTCTTCTATAATAAGTTCCGTTGAGAATGGGAATTGAGCAATTCTTGTTTGCCTCTAATTCCCCAGTATCAAGCTTAGTGTATGCTGAATAGTATATTCTAAATACAACTTTATTTATTAAAGGAACAAGAACATGAATGGGTCTGTAAATGTTTTGGTGTTAATTGTAAATGAGCATAAGGGATTTCCAATACAGAGACTATTGGATGCAACGAATGTCACAGGCCATTAAGGAGATAATCAATTTGTTTCTATAATAATAATTAGAGTGATTTAGAGTATCACCTGAGCCATAGCTACTTTCAAATTAGTTATCATTTGTGAAGTATTAACTATTTGTCAGGCTAAGTTTTTTGGGTGCATTAACTCATGTAATGCTTAAAACAAACTCATGACATAAGAACATTTTTAATCTAGTGATATGAATGACTTGAACCATTATAATCTAGTATAGGATTATATCTAGTACAGTATTTTAATTCACTAGTTTATGTAGGTTGGAAAGGTTTTTATAATGCATTCAACTATAATTCTGCATATTTTCATTCTTAGGTATGCTCGAATTTCTCTTGGCAAATGCAGTCTACATTAAACAGGGTTTAACTCTTATGGTTTCTACAAAATTCTCTTACATTTTTATACCAAAATTTAGTTCACATTGTTCTTATGTTATAACAAATAGAACTGTGCATTTTACAGCTCCCAGTTTATTCTATAAATAATTAAATGCAGACTAGGCAGCAGGAGGATATATAACTCTCATCTACTGCATTCTTTTTATGATAAAAACCAATCTCTCTGTTTTCCTGCCTTTTTTAGCACTGCCACTCAGAAACAGCAGGATTTTAGTGCTTCCCTTGTGACCTAGGAGTCTTTTTATATTCATACTCAATGCATCTTGCACCTGGTTGAGGTTTTTTTTTCCTTAATTAAATATAAATGAAATTAAGGAAAGAGTCAATCTATAGGGAAGAATAAGCACTGTTGCTCATCCCTCTTAATGCAGGTAAGGGGCACTAATATTCAGCACAGGATATTTTGCTTGCTACATTTGATTTATCTTGGATGTTTGTGTCCTTCTATCATTGGGCTTGATTTGTTTCTGTCTTGCATTTCCCCAGTGAAGGAAAAATTGTGCACATATTCCTGGAGTTTGAAGATCATCTTCTCAGCCATTCTAACTGTAAACCTAACACACTTCTAATCTGAAGAGAGAATAATTAAATGCATTGCCATAGAATGATATATAAAATGAAGTGTGGTTGGTTACATTCAGAAACCACTCTATGTTATGTTTTAAAATGAGCACTCCACCTTTATGCTTTAAATGATGTATTGGCTAATGAAAAGTGTAAAATTATCAGTGTATTGATAGTCATTGGTGTGTGTCATGCATGCTGTTTTGGTTGTTAAAACAAAGAGTAGGTCAATGGTAGAGATGCACAAATAAATCATAGAATATACTAAGTAATGTATTTTGATAGTGCTATATAAATAAGATGCTATAGGTTCAAAATAATGGTACAGAGCCCAACTTGATTCAGTTAAATTGAGTCAGGAAAAAATTCCAAGAGGAGAGAAAGCCTGAACAACATGTGACATACTTGATCATAAAGATATAGAAGTTTTCCCAGGTAGAACAAATAGGGAGGTTTATAAGATATTTTCAAAGAATGCAAATGGAAGGATTGTGAGAGTGTGTTATATTTTTAAAAGCAATTCTCCTTTCATTATGCAGAGTTTTTAGCATTTACTATATGCATATTATTGGCCTTGGATTAACAGAATATCGTGAGTTGTGGTTTTTTATCTTAAGGAGTTCAAACTCTTAAAAAGGAGTGTGATGGTTAGGTTAATGTGTCATCTCGGCCAGGTAATTGTTTCCAGGTGTCTGTTCCAGCAAGCACTGGGCTAATTGTAATACAAGAGTATTTATGGACTTCGATCACCAGTGAGTTTACTGCATAGATGGCTGATTATATCTGTATCAATCAGGGAGATTGCATCATCAATGGGTGATGCTTTTATCCAATCAGTTGAATGCCTTAAAAGGGGAAGTGATTTCAACATTCAGAGAGAATTTCCTAGCTCGTCGTTGGACAGGCAACTTCTCCCAGAAACTCATCAAGGACCTCTCATCAGACTTCATCAGAGTCCCTGGTTTGCAGCCTGCCTGCGGAACCTGGACTTGTGCATCCCCACGGTCTCGTGAGAGACTTTTAAAATCTCATATTATTGACAGATATTTCCTGTTGATTCTGTTTCCCGAGAGAACCCTGACTAATACAAAGAGTGTTTTATTTTCCTGACTTCTAAAATAAATAACATGCAATGGGGGTGGTTTAAACCATAGGAATGTATTGGACTACAGTTTTAAGAAGTTCAAAATCAAATTGTCATCAAGGGGATGCTTTCTCCCAGAAGACTGTAGCATTCTGGGGCTGGCTGCTGGTGATCCTTGGTCCTTGTCTTGTCAATCGGAAATGAAGATGGTAGATTCTTGGTTCCATTGACTTTCAGCTTCTGGCTGCTTTCTGTGTCTTTCTCTGTCTGTAGCCTTTCCTAGAAGGATTTAAATAATAAGATTAATATCTATCCTGATTCAGTTGGGCCAAACCTTAACTTATGTAACCTCATCAGAAGGTCTTATTTATAATGGGTTCAAACCCAGAGGAATGGGGTAAGTTTAAGAACATGTTTTTCTGGGGTAGATAGCCCCAAACCACTATACGGAGATAAAATAAGAATAGAAACAACTATAACACAGAGTATAAAGAGTAAGAGGCATAAGATGTAACAAATAAGAATTACAGGATTCAGAAATTGAAGACATTATTCCATTTGCAGGAATTTGGAAATAATTCATAAAATAAGTGTTTTTTTCTCATGATCATAAATTGAACATTCCATGAATAAGCAGAGATACACTAAATGGTATAGTTATTTGGTGGTAAGAAAAGAGGAAATTTTAACTTTCTACTTCCCAGATCTCAAATGACAATTGGGGAATATGTTCACAATTATACCTTTACTGTACCTTTAGCATCTTCTATTTTTCATCTTTTCTTCCTTAAATAGTAGATGAGCCTTGGGTATTTGATTTCTGAGATGTTTTGGTGGCCTTTTTACTTGTAAAAACTCCAGGGATCTGCATTGGATTTTAGATTTTAGAATTAGTGATTCATTAAGACAATGGTATCAGGGAAATCTTTAATATATATGACTTCCATGAGGGGGAACATAGAAAGTGCAACTTAGAGGACACTATTGGCATTAGGACTTCAAAGATTTAGTTATATCAATCACAATGACAATTTCTACTTGTAGTCATTTTCTTAGTTATCAAATTATTCTGATATTATGACTGGCAGAGTAGATTCTCAATATTATATTGTTGTTTTAAATTAAATTAAATTTGCATAAAATAAATACAAAGATATTTACAATATGAACTGTGGCACAGCCAAGTATTTAATTTTAAAATTTAAACTACTTATGCTTTCAAATCCCAATATTAAAAGAATGGTTAGTATATAAGGAGATTACTAGCACCTCTTTTATTAGGATCACCAGAACTAAAAATAATTGACCAGGATCTGTACTTAAACTTTGTACAAAACTGATAAAATCCCATTCACTTAAATTTTGGAGTTATCATATCTATTTTAGTTTGCTAAAGGCTGCCAATGCAATGTACCAGAAATGAGTTGTCTTCCACAATGGGATTTATTATTTTATAAGCCTACAGTTCAGAAAAGTCCAAATCAAGGCATCAGACAAAGCTCTCTCCCCAAAGGTCGGCTACTGGTGGTCCTGGACTCCCACTACATGGCAAGGCAAAATGGAGGCTCTGCTGGTTTCTGCCTTCTCCAGGCTCACTTTCTCCCTAAGCTAAGCTGTGAGCAATCATGCACATGGATAGCTCCCATCTCCTTTGGGCTTCATACTTCAGCTTCAGGCTACTCCTTTTGTGGCTTTTTTTCTCCCAGTATCATCAACTTCTAGAAGCTTCTCTCTGTCTCTGAGGCTTTTTTTCTGTATGTGGGCTCTTATTCCTCCATTACAAAGGACTCCAATAAAAGGATGAAGACCCACCCTGGGTCATGTCCTACTGAGGTGATCTAATCCACAGGAAAGTCCCTTAACTGAATCTAATGAAAGGTTCCATCTAAAATATTGCACAGAAATGGATTAGCTTTAAGAACAGGATTTTCTGGGATCCATCCAGCTTCAAACTGTAACAATATCCATATATATTTTCTATCAAAATACAATATGTTTATTGCTATAATGATTGTTTTATTTCTAAACATTAATGTACTTTGACCTAGACTGTTAGTTTTCTTTTCAAGTAAAAAGAGTAGAAAAATATTTAGAGCAAGTTCATTTCTGAGGAAATTTTAATCCAAACTATCATATATAACTTAAAACTAAAATAAAAACATAATTTGTTTCCAATACACAAGTGAAATTCCCAGTATAGAAGAAAGAAAAAGAAAAACTTAAATATTTCTAACAGAAATTAATTAAGGAAATATGATTTTGTATGTGGCTCTGAATATCTAGTATGTACAATTCATTTTTTAAATGTATAGTTTTTTATCAGATTGTAACTTTCATTTAGTAATTAAAATTTAATTCTAAACTGATATTCCAGTTTATTCTAGATGTTTGTTTCATAATCACTTGTGAATTTCTGAGGAAACCAAGGATATGAAGATCTTGTCCCCAGACTCCAGTTTGACATTTCTATTCAACTTGAATTTACTAGAAGGAAGGTTCCTGGGTCTTTAACTCACTTAGATTTATCACTCTCCTCTTCCAAATATAAAGAAGGCTTACATAGCCAGAGGCTACAATCTCCCCAAAAGTGTCCTTCACTAACCTATGGTCTCACACACTGAGCTAGACATTTAAGGGCTATTTTTACTGTTAAGAAGTTTATAGACTACTGTAAGAACAAACTGTGTAAAACATCAATCACAATCTGATAGATAACAACTACAATTAAGGTCTGTACAATATTCTATGAAAGCACAGTCTAAAGTATTAAAAATATGGGAATCATAGATTTCTAAGAGCAAGCTGAGTGAGTCATAAAAGTTGAGTAACATTACTTAAGCTCAGGGTAGGAAATAGGTGGTTCTAGGGGGATTTCTAGAAGGGAAACAATATAGGTGAAGAAGGAGTTAGCTTAGAGTAAGTGGTAAAATATGAATTTTGAGAAGTAGATAGTGGCTTCATGTACTAGGCTAGTTTTGAATTTTTCCAAAGAGCAATAGAAAGCCATGGAAGATTTTTAAACAGAGGCATGACCTAGTCAGACTTTTATTTTAAGAGAAACTCTGGTGCATATTCTATATTTAGCAAATATGCCATTAAGATCTCCCCTCTAAAAGCAATGTCTCTTGACCTATTGCCTCATCAACCTTCTGCAAAATTATCTTTTGACTGAGCTTCTGTCTCTGGCATTAACCTTGGTTTCTCCCCTGAGCTATGTTTTCCACTTGCCCTTCTTCTTGCACCTTCCCCCGACCATACCAGAAAAAAAAGACTGGTTCAGTCTCTAGTCCCTATGGATTAGAATTGTTCAGCAAAGCAATGAAGCAATGCTTTCAGGGGCATCTCTGCTGAAGGAAATTCCCTGAAGATCTGGTAACCAAATTCAATGATGGTAAAGAAAGTTATCCTCCAAGTAACTAGAGATCTTACCACCGATTAGCAGATACCAGGGAAAAATGCTTATCTCACATGTATAGGCCTCACCCTATAAAACTTAGAGATGCTGCTGTGCTTCTTCTACCTGGAGGAAATGTCCACAAATTGGCAATGTATTTCAGACTTTATACAGCTTCATTGAAGTGTAAAGACTGCTTTTGTTCATGGTCTAGGATTTTATTTCTCATCTTTATGCTTATTTGAGGGAAAGAGAAAAATAACTGTATTGAATCAAAAATTGACCAATCTACTTAAAAGCATCTTGAAAGGTGTTTGGCCACACACTATCATGTTCCCAGGCAAAACTCATAATTAACATCCTCTCCCTAGGAAGGGATATTTCAAACTTTCATGACAAGATATTGTGGATAACCTAGGATTTAATATAAAATAGTACCACATTGCAGAATTTCAGGAAGGACTCTCAGGGCCTTTCTAGACGAATTAGTATAAACTTCTAGAGGAGAAAGAGAGAGAGACTATAAGCATGCATCAAGTTCAGGGGATGTCTAGCCATCCAGACACATCTTCTGCTCAAAAGAAGGAAGACAAGAAACAAATGCAGATTGGAGGAATGGGCATTTCTATTTCTCCCTTCAAGTTGTCTGAGGGAATAAAAAGAATGCAGTACTATGTGTATTATTGAGTGCTTGGCCACCTTTTTGGTTGATATTTCAGTGGGGTATCAATTTGTCTTTAGTCCCACATACAGTTTAGGCAGAAGGATAATCCTTGTCATCTGGAGAACTTTATGAATAAATAAATAAATAGATAGATAGATAGATAAATAAATAAATAAATCTGTTAAAATGGCCTTTTACTACTGAGGGTATGCATAGATAAGACTTGCTTCTGCAGATTTGACCACTGACCTTGCCTCTACAGGACCAAACAGTTTGGATGGTTATCTTCTTTTCCTGGGGACTCTGTCACATATAGAATACTAAATAAGGGAACTTTCATTTGTGGAGGTTGAATGTTTAGCCACATCTTTTTTAGATCACATGATTCGTGTGATAAGATGCTGAGTTAGACTGTGATCATCTAAACCATCACCTGCATGAAGGGTTTGGGAATCTGAGGGATATTTCATCAGGTCCATGCTCCAAAATCCTGACTGATTTATCCCCGATGGAATTTTTCAAGAAAGATGGATTTTTCCTGTGCATTTGTCCCACTGCAGAAGCCTTCCAGGGGCTTAGAGTTCTTAATATATAATCTTGCTTTTCCCGAGCCAGTTCATTGTGTATCACAGAGAAATCTCTGTGCACTTATACACTTGAAAAACAAAAAAGAAGAAAAGAAAAAAAAAGAAAGGAAAGAATATTGAATAGGGCACTTTTGTCTCTATAAGCATATTTCCCATAAAGCTTCCCTGGCTTAAAATAGTTATCCTGACAAGGCCAGAACTATCATTCAGAGCTGTGTTTGAAGCTCTGAGTTACCATTTTATGGGAGAAAGCAATCAGGAAAACCTAGCTCTTTTATAAGTTGACAAAAAAATGGAAATTTCCTCAAATATGTCTAAATGGGATATTGATAAGTGTCTTTGAGCTCATTTACCCATTCTTACCAGCCCATCTTAGTTTGGCAACTTTAAGCACTAACCAGAGACCCTAGAAAAAAAAAGAAATACCATTTTTTGAGGGTAGAGGACACAAAGGAAGAGTTTAATAGTGCTGTTGCATTTGCCCTTCATTTGTTATTCCTGGTCTCAAGATAGACTATTTACATGACTTGGGACCTTATCTCTCCAAATGGATTGAATGACTCTTCTAAGTCAAGAATGGCATCTTTTGAACTCTCATATTTGATTGGTTGACTTCTTTGTAATATAAAGTCATCTGAAGGGTCATTTTGGGTTTCAAATCTCAATTAGACAAGCTCTGATTGGATATACTTAATTTTTGTTAAACTCAACTACTTTATCTAATGTATAGAGGCAATTCTGTAAATATTATTTATATATTCCTTCAACTGATATTAATTGGATAACAGCATAACAATAGTGTGCTAAGTACAATGCATAATGGACCAGGCATATGTTTCTGACTAGTGGTGCTTATATGGACTAGGAAAGGCATATAAATCAGGTTGTTGATGAGCAAAAATATAATTCAAATTGTACTTAGAGTTTGCAGGAAAAGAAAAAGTTATAATGAAAGAAAAAATAATGTTAGAAGGCAGAGAAGATCTCTCCAAGGAGGGGACATTTAAATTAAGACCTGTGGGATAAGAATAAATAATCCAAGGGAAGGGTAAGAGTTAGGGCATGCTATCAGAGATATCAATGTATTCAATGAACTGGAAAAGATCTTTTCCTGTTTGGAATAGTAAAGGATGGACAATGTGAGTGGAACACAGTAAATATGGTTGGGGCAAGGAAGCACATATGTTTGGAGAATTAAGCAGAGTCAGATTATGTATGGAGTCTTAAAGAATAGCAAAGAGTTTGAATTTTATTCAAATACAATGGAAGTATTTTTTTTAAAGTTACTCAATAGGAGAGTGATATGATCTTATTTAGATGTTTAAAATATTATTTCTGGTCCTCTGTAAAGAAGGGTTTGGAAGGAGATCAGAAATAAGAGTGAAGAAACCAGCCAGAATATTGCAATTCTTATGTGAAAGGTAAATGTGGTTTGATCTAGAATTGGGAGAAAAGGGCCAAATTAAAATATACTATGGAATAACAAGTAGCAAGACATGACATTGAGTGGACATATGAGATTGTAGAGAGAAAGAAATGAAAAGAAGAATTGAACAACAGGGTGATGGTAGCACATTTTCTGAGATGGGATAGATGGACCATGTTGGAATGGAGAGGCTGAATCATCAGTTCAATCTTGTAAGTGATCTTTTTAAGGTAGTTATGAGATATTTAGTGATGCTAAATAAGTAGTTGCTATATAAGAATATACTGCAGAGAGGAGAACTATAGATATAACTTTGGGACTTATCTAAATATAGATATATTTAAGGCCTTTGGAACAACTGACAACACTTTTGAAGAGAATAAAGAAAGAAAGAAGAGGTTGAAAGTCAAGCCCTAAAGAATTCTAAAATTGAAGGTCAGAAAGAGAAGAGTCAAGAAAGGAGACTGAGAAGGAAGAATGAGAGAGATAGGAGATAGGAGAGAGACCAAAGTAGAAAAATGTTTTAGGGGGTAGTGGTTGATTCTGTTGAATATCACTCAGAACTTGGATAAGTTAAAGACTGCAACTCTGGTATTATTTCTGGCAATTTACAAGAACAGTTTTAGTGATGTGATGACATAAAAAATGAATTACAGTGGTTTGAGGAAAGAATGGAAGGTGGGGAAGATTGATAAATATCTCTTTCAAAATATTTGGCTATAAAAGGGAAAGAGTCATGAGAAAGTAGCTAAGTAAAAATGGGTTTTCAAAAGAATGTTGCTATGGTCGGTGTATTAGTCAGGGTTCTCTAGGGAAACAGAACTGACAGGAGATATCTGTAAATATTATGAGATTTAATAAAATTATCTCACACAACTGTGGGGGTATACAAGTCCAAATTCCATAAGGCAAGCTGCAAGCTGGGACTCCAGTGCAGTTTTTTGATGAATTCCCCAGAAGAAGCTGGCTGACTGAAGTAGATATGGAAATTCTCCCTTCTGACTGCTGAAATCATCACTTCTCCTTTCATTAATGCTGTAAGTCTGCAAAATGTCCTCACAGTAACAATTAGGCCAGTACTTACTTGACTGAGCATCATTACTTAGCCAAGTTGACACATGGGTTTAACCATTATAAATGTTATCTTTTATTTTATTATTATTATTTTTTTAAATTCCTGAGCCCATCCCCAAGACACACTGGTGCAGTAAGTGTAGAATACAGCCCAGGGATCTGCATTTTTTTAGGAGGTACTGAGTATTGAACTTGGGACCTCATACAAGGGAAGCAGGTACTCAAACCACTAAATTAAAACTGCTGCCTGATCTTTTATTTTTTATTCAACAAATGTTTACTGATCACCAACTATGTCCTAGACATTATACTAGGTCTGGTCATTCAATAGAGAGTGGAAAAGACATAGGTATCTGCCTAGGGGCATTATCAGCCTGCTGGTAAAGACATATAAGTCAAGTAGACAGACAAATACCTATGCAATTGAAATTTGTAATTACTGCCAGGAATCCCATATATTAATTTTGTTTTGGAAATTCTAGAACAACTAGAAACGACAAAAGCTCTCTAGCCCAATTGTAGAGTACAAAGTTATCTCAATATTACAAAGTTGATATGAAAATATCCTTAACATTTCATCTCTGAACATTAATATAGATTATTTCTTATTTTATTATAATGGTTGAATTCATATCAATCTTTAGAAGATTATTCCCATCCTCGGGTTGAGAACTGTTTTGCCTTTCATCTTCCAAACAAGTTGGGCAACTGCAACAGAAATCTGTCAAATTTCCTTTATAGGACAGCAACAGCTGAATCAGTTACTGTTTAACAAGAAACATAAACCATTTCTAACATTTGTAAGAGATGAAATTGGTTACAGAGGTGAAGGAAGAGCTTAGATCCAACCAAGAGACAGTGAAGTTACCAGAAATTAGCAACAGCCACAAGCCACTCTAGGGTGGTTGGGAAGACAAAGGGAAGAGGAGTGTCCCTGGTATGAGTCACCTGAAAAATGTAGGAATTGCAAAAGAGGAACCTACACACTACCTGAGACATTGCCCATGCAAAGAGAGAAAGGTAAAGATATTTTGGCTTCTCCTTTTCTCCCTCTCTCCACTGTGTCACTAATGCCTCTCACTGGCAGAAGCTAGCCAAAAAGGAAGTACCAGATACAATCTGCATGGGATAGGTCGTACACAACATGATGCAAAACAAAGCAGGGGAAGACTGAGGAATGAATTTAAGGGTAGTATAAACAAGCCCAGGTCAGTCTGAAAAAAGAATTAGAGACCCCACCACCCCTTGGGGTAAGATTCATCATACACTGCCTTGCTTGAGTAGGATTGTCTATGGTCCTTTATGGTACTCAGTATCTTGGAATTTAGAACATTGACGTTGGTGGGACAATGTATTAATTTTATATTACTGCATAAAAATTACCATGGATATATCAACTTAAAATGACATCCAATTATTAGCTTACAACTCTGTAGGTGAGAAGTCTGATGTGGCATGCACCAGAGTTCTTTGCTCAGGGTGTCAAGAGGCTGAAATAAATGTGTCAATTGGGCTAAGTTCTCATCCGTATGGGATAAATCCACTTCCCAAATCATCATTCTTGTCCCTGGAAGAATTCTGTTCTTCCTGGTTGTAGTTCTGAACTCCATGTTGAGTTATTAGCTGTCAGCTGGGGCTACTCTCAGCAGCTGGAGGACACCCACATTTTTTGTCATGTGGTGCCACCTTATTTAAACTAGCAATGGGCCTTAAATCCTTGTGCTTCAGGTCTCTGACTTCCTTCTCTGTGATCAGCCAGAGAAAACTCTCTGATTTTAATAAGTTCATATAACTATATCAGACCTAAGCAGATAATCTCCCTTTCTTAAAATCAACCTGATATATAACATAACATAACCACAAAAATAATATACATCATATTTCCAGTATTTCAGATTTTTGCAGTATGTGTATATCAGGGGAGCAGGGAATCTTGAGAGCCATCTTAGAATTCTGCCTACCACTAATAGGAAAGAATCAAATTTCAACTTGTAACTTCTTTCTTCCCCTTTCTAACCTAATAGATTATTAGAGACGATTTCTAACTAGATGTAAAATATTGGTGGTTGGTCTTGTGATTGGACAGGGACTAGTAACTTGAGACTTTTATATAATCAGAAATTATGTGAAATTTGCCAAAAAGCAGATATTATCTAAAGAGAACTTCAGTTTAGTGAAAGCTTATTAATGAAGTATGATTGTTATGTCTAAGACCATGGGAAGAGCTTACTGATGCTTAGGCTTGTAATTGATGGGATAATTAAGCATATATAGAAATTCGTGTGCTTAGTAACTCTTATCTTGTTCCCCTTGCCTGATTTTCCTTTTATAATTCTATAAAGAGCATCTTGCCTTGAACTTAGCATATCAGCCATTTAAACTATTTCTTCTAATTATCAAAAAGATATTTCAGGGGAGTGGATATAGCTCAGTTTCTGAGCACCTGCTTCATATGTTTGAGGTCCTAGGTTCAATTCCCAGTACTTCTTTTTAAAAAGGAGAAAAAAAAGGAAAAGAAAAACAGAGAAAAAAATTTTTATAACATGGCAAATATCAACATGAGTAAATTTTCAAAAAATTTCAAGCCACAAGGTAGTAAATCCGTTTTTTATAGTATTTGTCAGAAGTAGTCTATAAAAAACACCAGTTTCATTGTGTGACCTGTGTACATGCACAAGCCACCACCTGTAGAAAGCCTCCAATACGTGGTTTAATAATTTTCTGCAAAGGGACCTATATTATCCAGGGATCTTCAGAGAAACAGAACCAGCAGAATACATATATGACATTTTAAAATGAATTTATTATAAGAAATTAGCTCACGGGACCATGGGGGCTGCAAAGTATGAATTGTGAAGATAAAGGTGATTTTGGTGTCCTTAGTCCTAATAATCCAGGGGAAGCTGGCTGGCTGGAAATTATGGCTATAGCCAATGATAAAGATGATGCAGTAATTCTTTAATTTACATTTTACCAAGGCAATTCTAACCTTTAAACTTCATTTAGTTTTGACCACCTTTTGGTACATGTTTCAACCAGCCAACAAAATATACTATTAGAGCCCTTTCTAACCCCTCAAGCTTCAACACCGAATCCAGAATCTCTGCTTGTCTCATATAAATAAATACTGCCTAATCCAATTTAATGTTCCTTCCACCATTATCCCACACATTCACTATCAATTTCCACACATATTCACCTGATTTCTGCCTGAAAAATTGAAAAAAACATGCATTTCTTCTGGAGTGTAGCGTACTTTTTTCCGAGTCAGGCTTCATACCTCATCTTCTGGGGTCTGTTAGAACTTCAATTTAGTTTTAAGTCTGGAAGCAAAGAAGAGTGTTGGGGGTGGATCCTGAAAAGAGTTAGTGTCTTGCAAGACAATCACCTCAGGGAATTCCATTATAGGTTCCTTTGGCAAAGCAGGGTTAATCTCAGCCAGAGGAGGGACTGCTTCCTCATGGTAGTCTATAGCAGATATATCCAGCAAAGAACTCTCAAGAATTAAAGGATTCAATGTCCCTGCATTCATCATGATCTGCCCATAAGTCTCTATTACAATTTTTAGGATGTCATGCCTCCCAATCGATGTCTTCATTTTAACAGCAGACACCTGTAAGGCTTGCAATTCAATTTTTATTGTAATTCAGCTACTCACATGATGAGACTCTGCTTGGCTTTCAGAAATCTCAACTCTGGCTATAGGATATGTGTTTCTTCCAGGGCCCACATAGAAACTTTCATGTCATTTATGTGGCCCTTGAGCTAGGGACTTGAAAGTCCTTAACTCATCCTTTTCTTTCCTTACTTTATCTGCTTTATTTAGGAACAACCAGTCAACCTCATCAAATTGTTAGCTTGACAAAAATGTTCTAAGGTATCAAATGCATGAGCACCCAGAACCTTGCTCTTACAGATATGCATTTAAGACTATCTAATGGTGATATTCTGCATATCTTTATTGCCACATATGCCATGGATTATCAGTGCTTTCTTATCATTGGAAATAGAGTTATTAGTGCCTTTAAATCTAATTACATCAAAGAACCAATTCCAAAACCCTCAGAACCAATTCAGAAAACTCATCCTTTAAAATTTGTTTCTCAAAAACCACACCAATTTTGGCTCCAAAAACCTGCTTTAGTTTCCCAGGTCTTCTATAACAAAGTACCACAGACTAGTTGGTTTCAATAACAGGAATGTATTTTTTCACAATTTTGGAGGCTAGAAGTCCAAATCCAAAGTGTCAGCAGGATGATGCTTTCTATGAATTCTGTAGCACTCTGGTGGTGGCTACATCCATAACTCAGTCTCTGCCCTATCAATTGACCTCTCTCTCTCTCCATTTGTCTTTTCCTGTTGTGTCCAAATTTCTTCTGCTTATAAGGTCTCTAGTTACACTGGATTAAGCCCCACCCTGAATTAAGTTGGCCTCATCTTAACTAACAGCATCTTCAAAGATCCTGTATACAAATGGGTTCATATACAGAAGACCAGGGGTTAGGACTTCAGCATGTCCTTGTGAGGGACATGATACAATCTATAACAGGGCACTACATTTTCATTTTGCACTCATCCCACAAATTGTATTGACAATTCTCTATATAAGCAATTAAATACATTGAAAATGCTTATTTTGAGAATTGGAAGAATGCCAACTAGTTTAATTATTGGATTATATAATTTCCTGGATCATGTAATTTGAATGTAGTAAGCTTTACAAAGTAAATATGACCCCCAATTTTTGGGAAAAATAGGTTAAATTATAGAATTAGATGGGTATGAAACTGATCTTGAAAGTTGGGATTTTTTTCTACATTAAATACTTAACATTTCAAGTAGAAATTAAGGATGAGTCACAGCAATTGGCAATTCTAATTCTATACTTACCAATAGAATAAAAATCTAATAATCCACTTGGTTTTAAACTCATTGTGAGAAAAGACACTATTTTTTGCCCAGCGCTTAACACATAATTGGTAATCATTAAATGTAATTGATAGAGGTTTGTTAAACAGGTTGTTACAAAAGAAGAGTTTTTTTTTTTTTCATTTTATTACCTAAAATAATTAACTACAGGACAGAATTGATTAAAGTGAATCTTGAAGATGTAACAGAGCAAAAATATAGTATAGTAGTCATGAGTGTGGACTCTGGAATCTTACTTCCTAGGTATGAATCCTGATTCAGGATCTAGTTCTATAACCAGAAAATCAGAGAGAAGGGCTGTGGATTAACACTGATTTCCTTTAAACTACAAATTTATTTAGTTGAAATGATTTAAAAACAATTCTGCCATGGAAGACACTCATATTTCCAACTTCTTACTCTGCATCAATATCTGGAGAGGTAAAAACTTCTCAAATTTGACATATTTAACCAGAAATCTTTATCTACCCCCAAACTCTAACTGGTCTCTGTCAGTTTTCCTCAAATTTATAAGTGCCACCGCTTCTCACTCCCTTCATAGGAACAAAAATCTAGGAGCTTTTTATTCCCCTTTTTTTTCTCACTTCACACATCTAGCCCATAAGCATATATTATAGGCTCTTCTTTCCAAATATATATTGAATGCAGCATTTGCTCAATATCTTGTCATTTTCAATGCAGAACAATCTATACTTACCTAGTCCTGAAATCATTGCAATAGTCTATATAAAAACTTTCAGGTGTGAGTTGAAAGTGAGTACATAATTTGTAACTGTAAAACAAAATAATATATCTAAAGCAGGACTTAATTTTTCTGAAAATTATACAAAATCTTGGATAAATATTAGAACAGCAAAGCAGACATATTTGTTGAGTATGTTTTTAGTGTTAGGAAATAGATGTGTGAAAATTTTTGAGATCATATTTAAAATGTATTACCTTAAAGTTCAAAAAGTTTGACATATTGTGAATAAATTTTTAACATTGTATTTAAAAGAGAATCCTACTGGTGGCTTTGCATTTATTTATTTATTTATGCATCACAAATCTCTTGCCATGAGCTATAAAAGAACATTTTTTAATTTGGAAATTATTTTATGAGAATATGGCAGATATATATGGGCTATATATATCAAACTAAAACATTTAAGGAACAAGGCTTCTATAAGCAAATACAAACTAAGATAATTAGAAAATCACAAGAAAATGTTTTTAAATTATCTGTTTTACATACTGCAGTTTATATTAGCTTCCAACTAAATATGACATTTAGGATGGAAAAATTTATAGTTTATTACATAGCTTCTGGATCCATAATGACTGCCATACGGTAAAAATTTTTCATTGGAAAAAAATAACCTGAGAGCAAATGCAAAGTGCTATTTTGACTTAAAACTAAAGGAATTAAGGATAAATTTAGGCACTCAATTGAGCTGATCTAAAATTTAAAGGTCTGAATTATATTTTAATTATTTGAGAAATTTACTATAAAGAGATTTCATTTTCTAATAAAATAATTTTATTATTTGAGCTATCTAATGTACTATGAAAATGCATACAAACCTCAGAACTAACTTAAAATTTTCTCACTCAGGGACAAAGAAGCTGTGAGCTCCATTACAGTGATTGTCTCATGCAGACTTTCTCCACTGGGCTTCTTTGTGGTGATGAAACAAACATAGTTACCTGTTTACCTTCCATCTCTCAAAGAAATAACACTTCTACAGAAAGATATACAGTGCTCACTTCTGAGATTTCAGTCAGTATTTTTCCATCTGCATGGCCACAAGATTATGGACTAAAATGAATACATATTCAGTTGATCAAGGTGAATAAATGAGAGTAAGGTATGGTGATGTCCAAGGAAAAGTTCTATACTGAAAACATTGAATTTTATGGGTTATTTCAATCCATTTTTCTAAGATACATGATTTCTCAAGAGTATAAGATTGTCTGAGAATTCTTTTTTTTTTTAAAGATTTTATTTATTTATTCATTTATCGCCCCCTTGCTGCTTGTGTTCTCTGGGTCAGCTAACCACACCGTGCGAGCGGGCTTGCCTTCACCAGGAGGCCCCGGGAACCGAACCAGGACTTCCCATATGGTAAATGGGAGCCCTACTGATTGAGCCACAGCAGCTTCCCTCTGAGAATTCTTGTTAGTTATGCATCCTGTTTTAAGTTTTTTAAACAAGATTGAGGTCCTTTCTTAGTGAATACTATTTCTGGATCAATAGAAAGCATGTTCATTAACTGCCTTTATTCTGATATGTAAATTTGGTAGATAGCTGGGCCCAAATCCCAGCTCATTTTGTTTTAACTACCAGTAAAACTTATTTGAAAGAGTCTGGTACTATTTCCTTCATTATATCTTTATTTAATGATCTCTGAATCATTATATGTACACTTATATATCTATCAATTTATTTGAAAAACAGTTGCTCTATATAAAATGTGTTTGTTTTCTTATTCTGAAATGTTTTGTCAAACTAGATATTTAACATTATTTTACTTACAGAATCAAATGATGGCATATCAGAACTAGTATGTTATATGTTAAATTCCAAATTCACTCTTCATGTAGTCAATGTCACTCAGAACAATCAGAGTGAAAGTTATAGCCCTTAACATGGTAGTGTTTATTGAAGAAAACAATATTTTTGGAGGCTAATGGATATTCTTAGGAAAAAAAATAATCAACTCTCTATTTTTCTATATAATTTTGTTCTTTTAAAGAAATAATTTGAAATATGTCATCTAATATAAAGAAGAACATATTGTTTAGAAAATAAAATGATATTGCTAACATTTATGATCAAATAGGTCCGATATTCATTGGTTCTATCAAAGACAAAGTGTTGTAATTTGTTAATTTTATGTTAATTCAAAGGAGCCATTTAGTTTCGAATATGTCTTTTATGCACAATGCTATTTTTTCCACCCAAGGAGTGTGAAAAATAGGAGTCTTTGCATTTATGCAGTTTGTGAAGTCACTGAACTCATATTAGAAATATGATTTACAGAGCTATATTTGTCTGCATATAATGGGTGTGAGGTGGCAGTGCAATTTGCTGAACAGTCAGCCCTAGGCTAAAACTCTTCATTTTTAATTCATTTTTCTAATTCTTTTTTGCCTTTTCCTCTCTTAATGTCTAAAAATGACAGATATTTTCAAGCATGATGTTCTCCTAAGCACTGGTTTGGCAGCATCAAGCACTGGCATATCCTTTGATAGCTATTTAATCAAAGAACTGATTTCCACTAGAAAACATTCAACAAAACACAGTCTTCCTTCTTCCACAGATGCTTCCTTGTCTCAGTTTCTGAATTTTGGTGTTCATGCCCTAATACAAATTATTTGGGGCAAAACAGCATATCATATGTGTTTATGCAATCTTCTGCAGGCACACCAGCATTCTTTTACACTGATAGAGGAGACATGACTCCTTTTATCAGCTCTTCTTTAATGACAGATTTTCTTTTTCCTACACAATCTTTATTAATTGAGATCTACAAGACTGTTGCCTTATCTGCCACCACAATGAGTTCAGTAATGAGTGGAATGCTCACAATAAGTGGCATTCCAGGGGCATGATATTGAGTTAAGCAGGCACTCATTACTTTCCTGTGGATTCTTGCTCACAACTGCCTCCACAAGTGTACCTCCAATTGTCTCTAGGGGGGATCAAGAGGATAGTGAAGAATATTCAGCTGTTTCCTTAATTTTAAGAAGAGAGCACTGGAGAGTGTTGAGCTACTCAATGCCTCCCATTTCTCCTGCTAAGATAATTATATCCAAACAGGTAGCCATCTTAAACTCATCAACTCTGCACCAATTCAGTACACAAGCCTTCATTCCCAATGAATATCAAGTTATTACCGAAGCATCTAGCAACCGGAGACTCACAAACATCAAATCACAGGCTGCTGATTCTTTAAGTGAATTAAGCCAAACATGTGCAACATGTTCTATGACTGAAATTAAATCCTCTCATGAATTCTCAGATCAAGTTTTGCATAGCAAACAGCCTCACTTTTATGAGACATTCTGGATGAACTCAGCGATATTAGACAGCTGGTATGTAGTAATGGGAGCTCAAACTATCACTTCTGGGCATTCATTTTCCTCTGCTAGTGAAATAACACCATCAGTGGCATTCACAGAACTGTCATCTTTATTTCCTTCTAAAACAGAGTGCAGAAAGAACAATTTTACCCTCATCCTTGGAAGACTCCATTACCCCATCAAGTAAATTGGATGTTAATTTATGTTTGGATAAGACCTACTTATCAATTGTCCCTTTACAAACTGTCTCTTCAGACCTGATGGATTCTGATTTTTCAGAACTGACTACTGATGATTCTTCAGTATCAGAAAAAAAATTAAACTATTGAAAATAGGACAATATGGTATAAATTTGGGCTTCACTGAGGGTGTTTTGGACAGTCAAGAGAATAAAGGATCTGATAAGCCATTTAAACTTCATACAACTTATAGTTCTCTAGATTTTGAATCAACCAAAGCCAACCAGATGTTACTTTAGAAACATATTCAGAAACCATATAGACAAGTGACCTCAAAAGCAACCTGTGATCTTATATAGACTTGATGTCTGATTTTTCAGGAATGACTTCTAACATTGCATTTTGTATAGATTCACCAGCTCAATCACTTCCAGTACAGACCACTTTCACCAAGTCTGTATTTATGGCAGATTTTCCATGTTCTACAGATTGTCTGACCTTAATATCTGATTAAAAGAAATGGTCAGGACTTCTTCCTAATGGTTCACATGGGAACCTCACACTAGTGTGTAATATTGGGAACCTCCTGCAAGCCAGAGTCTTTCTATCACTAGATTCTTACTTTGTCATCACTAGATTCCACTCTAGCACCTTGTCAGCTGATGATTTCTGGTGAGTTTCTCAGTTTCTGTTCAGTAAACTTTTAGTAATGAGTTTTTTTCCTACAGAGAAGAAAAAGCCTGTCCTGGTCACCAGGTGCTTTAAAGTTTCATTGTAATCAGGGCAGCAGCCAGTTCAATGGAGATGGCACCTGCTGTTGTACCTGACACAGATGGCTATTCTTTATCCACTGCCACAAAGGCTATCAGATCAATATAAGAGCATGCTGGAGACAACTATACCGCTGGCAAGCAATCAGAAACTGAAGTAGTTCAATTCATTACAATGGATTTTTCAAAGTTTAGGAATAACTTTTATTATTCTCATTCCTTGAAATAGCTTCTTTGTCAGGTTGAACAACATGTAACATAACCTTACCAACATTTTCTTCAGTACTGGTATTTTTTAAACGGGAAAAATAAAGAAATCAAGGGAACTTTATTGGCCTTTTCCATTTTACATAATATGGCGTGTCATTTTTTAAATATAAAGCTTTGATGCTTTCATTATCTATAATTCAGAATATAAATTAAATAATTAAATGTATATGTTTTATTTAATAAAAAGATTATATAAAATTGGAAAGTAATATATATCTCAGGTGTTAATTTGAATTCATAGATTTAAAATTATTAATGAAAAACCAGTTTTCTTAAATAATCTTTTTAAAGCACTTTAGAAATTATTCGTCTCCTCACCCCCTTGCAATTATGAGAAAATTGGAATCAATGCAACAAATATTTTAAAAGAATTTTATTTGTCATAAACAGAAGATTTCCCATTAATTAAAAAATTTAATCTTGTGGAATTTCAGGTGTATTTTTGTGGCAATGGAGTGAATTTTTCTTCCAATAAGTGTTTTATCTATTTTGTGTGTAAATGTTTATTTTTGAGTGTGTATGTTTCAGAAGAAAACAATATATTTAATCATTTTAAGTAATTGATGGCGGAAAATTCAGTAATTTGAAAGACAAATAGTTATAGTTGGTATGCCCAACATAATTTGATTTTCTTTACAAATCTTCCAAAATAATCATAATAAACTTAACAAAAAATTTAAATGTAGTAATCTCTTTGTACTTTTACAGGATGAGAATGTGTGGTATCCCTGTTAGGACTTATCAACAACACATAATACATTGCTTCTTACAAATGCAGTTGAATTATATCTTCTCTCAAACTATTTACCCTCTAGTCATTCCTTAGACCTAATCGTCACCCAAATTCTCCATCTCCAGGAAGTAATACTCTAAGTTTTCTCTTTATGAACATAATCTGGACACATTCCACTTTTCTAATCCCCCACATTTCAACTGCAAACACTCTTGGCATGCATTTTAACATCTTCCAATACTTCTAGCCTCCTTCCAATTTCACTTGCGTCCTTAATCATTTGAGACTCAATACTCAATCATTTACAATGCATGTGCTGGCATTCTCCAAATGTTCACCTACTTTGTCAATTGGGCTTACAATTGGGAACATATAACAAACTCTAATTGAGTAATTTGGTGGAGTTGAATAAAGGGAAAACAAAGAGGGATAGTACAGTTCTGAAGGGACTAATCATAGTAGAAAAGCATTACCACCCTTAGGCCAAATCCATTCAGCCACCAAAGGATAGGATGAAAAAGGCAAAAAGAATAAATGGTTGGTCTCTAGGCCTCCCATATTTTTTAATTCTCTTGTCTGCACTTTTTCAACACTCAAAATAATGGCTTGTTCCACTAAAATTCTTAAGGCTGTCCTCAACTGGGCCCTTAATTCTACTAGGCAATCCTTAATTAATTTTGATCTGGCTTCCTAAAATGTTTCCCACAGTGATTATCCCTATCTTTTGCTAATCTTTTCTAACATGAGCTTTATACCAGTGTTATTTATTTGGCAAATAGCTTATTTCCTAACTCTTAGTTGACTAATACCATGCAATTTAACCAGACTTCTTATTTCCAGACTCATTCCCGTAATATTGTCTGGCAGTAGAGGAGAGGGAAATAAGAAGACTTAGTTATACAGTTGTACCAGATTTATATGTTTAAATGACTATCCTTTATCAATCGAATTACTTTCATACCATGTCAAAAATCAATTGGTGATAAACATGTAGACCTATTTCTGGAATCTTTATTCTTCTCCATTGATTTATGTGTCTGTTTTTTTTTCCAATACCAAACTCTCATGATAACTGTAATTTTATTCTTCTTTCTTCTTATTTTTCAAAAATTAGGTGCAGGTGTTTTCTTACTACTACTCTGTATCATATATAATGGATGTCTTTTCAGCGGAACCAACATCAGCCCCATATTGCTATATCTATAACCTCAAGGACATTCATATCCTTTTTAAATTTTTATAATGCTTCCAAAGCAGAGTTGGCAAACTACAACACTCAAGGTCAAATATTGTCCATTGTTGGTTGTTGTAAATAAAGACATTAAAACACAGATGTGCTGATTTGTTTACATATTATCTATGGCTGTGGTTACACTTCAGTGGCAAGTTAAATAGATATGAAAGAGACTTTGTCACCTGCACAGCCTAAAATATTGAATAATTTTTATAAAATGCTTTCCAACCCCTGTCCTAAAGAATTGTACAGGGTTTAGTTAATGTTTGATTAATATAACCTCTACCTATATGTAACCTCTATAATATAAAAATCTAGTTACTTGTCTATATAATTTCTACTAAATGTAGTAGAATATAGTCGAAATATATTTATAAATATAGACCTGATTTCTTCTTTGATATTTTTTCCAAACAATTCATTCTATAGGCATAATGTAGTTACATCATTTTTATATTTAAATCTCATTATACTGATTTTAAAAATAAATGAAATGAAAAAATAATTCTATGATACTATGGGATTGACCCTAAATTTACATATCTTATTGCACATATATGGTTACAGCAATCTTTAATTTTATCAATATTTTGTAGATATCAGAATACATTCTTGACCATGAAAAAGGCAATTTGAGAACTTAACATTATATTGCCTATCAGCAATTTAAAATATAAAGTCAGCAAAATTTAAAACTAAACTATTGTATAAATCAGTAATATTTTATAAAATTAAAACTGACAATTTTTATTTATACACTATTATTATTGCATATATGAACCAAATATGTAAAGGTAGTTTAAATATGTGTGATATCTGTTTAATCTATAACATATATTCATGAAGAAAAGACATTTATTTGTTTGAACTAGAGAAATCACAAGAAAGCAACAGTGTTCAGTCACTGGTAACTAGAACTCAGTAGATTCCCTGAAAATATAATTTTAGAAAGGTACATTTTTCTTTCCACTGAAATGTATATTCAATATTAATTTCTCCCAAAGATTTTTTTATCCTGTTCTCTAATGTGGTTTCTAACAAGGGGAAAAAGATCAATTTCTTATCCTCTAAAGACTTCCCCAGTCATATTAAGGATAATATATTCTCTTTCCCATCTATTATTTGTACTATGATTATTTAAAACATCTAGAGAATATAATAGTTCAGAATTTGATGACACAGTATAAATCAGTGGTTTTAAAAAGAAGTTAAAATGTGAATGTTATGTTTTAATTGAAATATATTTTCCTAATTAACTTTGAAAATATTCTCAAGTTAATAATTACCTCTTTCTCATAAAGTGTCTTTTAAGAGATCCTATAGAAGATGAAAGTCAACACCAAGTTAAACAATAAGTCCTACATAATGATGCTTCTGCATTGTCCACTGTTATACTCCTAAAACCTAACAAAGTCTGAAATCTAAAGACCCTTAAAAGTAGTTTCATAAATACAGAAAATATTGATAATGTTGAAGTCATTGAAACACATAATTGGAAAAGATCTTTAAAAATAAAATCTGGTCTAATCTCTTCGTGTAGAGAAAATATGTGGTAGGCCAGAGCAGAATGGCCTGCAATGCTAAAATCTTGCATAGATTCCATAATACTGACAAAAATATAATGAGTATGTAGCTGTGGTGAAAGGAGAATGTATTTTGTGATTCAAGAGTTGGCCATTGAGTGCTACCATTTCCTCCCTCTATACTACTTCTATCCTAGACAAGTATAAATGGTAGCAGGTCCATAATTGTGAACCTTTTTGCTCTGATGGATCCCTCATTCTGAACTGGGTTTCTGAGAAAAAAATGACACTACAGACAGATATCTCTTGTGATTAGAAAAGTGAGGCATCCTGGAGCCACCTGTATTGACGTTTCTTCGTGTTCTGTGTATCCTTTGAATTGTATGATTGCTGGTTCTGTAGTACAGTGATAGTTCTATTAAATTGAATCTCAGTTGTCATTCTCATCAGGCTTCTAAACTTGCACAGTCTTTGTGGTTTGGTCTAACTCATGAGGCAAATGAGGTTTAAGGGGGAAAAAAGAACGTTCTTTAACAAAGCAGAATTATTTTTCTGTAATTATGGGAATCTATTTTCCTACCAATACTTTGGGAAAAAGGATACACATGAGAGCTATCAGAGGTTGCTGATTCAAATATTCTCCAATAGCAATGATAACATAAATAGTACTAAAATGAGAAGTTTGTATAAGTTCCCTTTATTTCATTCTTAGTTGTAGAATCCTAAATTTTAAAAATCCAGTATAGTATTAATAAAATGCTGGTAAATGTGAAAAGAGTATCTTTTAAGAATAAATGCATGAATAAACATAATATGTTTAATTTACCAAATTATTATGTAAAAAGACTGACTCTCAATTTATTGTCTGCTAAGATTCTTTCTTTTTTCTTTTTCCATTTACTTTCTGAAAGGATTTATATTATCTCCAAATATTTTTGTCATCTATTGATATTTCCCAAACATAAAAAGTATAACTAGCTCACACCAACCAATAATACCATTCTTAATGTTGAAACAGTAGAGATAATTCCATTAAATTCACAAACAAATCAAAATACCTTATATCACATGTGTGCACATGCTATTTCTTACATGCCATTTAGAAATCCTAATGGAAAAGGCATTGATTAAGTGTGATAGTTAATTTGATGTGTCAGTTTAGCTAGATTATGGTGGTCAAGCAAACACTGGCCTGATTGCTACTGTGAGGGTATTTCATGGATTTAAATCATTAGTCAGTGGATTGCATCTATGGTTGTTTACTTCTACAATCAACAGAGGAGATTGCCTTCAGCTATGAGAGAAGTCTCATGCAATGTGTAGGAGTTCTTAAAGGGAGAATTGATGATTTTTTTCAGTCAGAAAAAATAATTTCCATCTGTACTGCAGACAGACAGCTTCTCCTGGGGAATTAAGTGTTACCTGCATCAAGTTTCCAACTTGTGGTCTACCCTGCAGAATTTGGACTTGCCAGTCCCCATGGGAGCATGAGCCAATAGCCATAATAACTCTCTCTCTTTCTCTCTCTCTGTTTTGTTTTTCTCTGGAGCACCCTAATACATTAAGCAAGCAAGAAATTCAATCTAATGTCATTTAAAGACACACAGAAGAAAGTTTTGAAAAATAAAATTTACTAAAGACCATAAAAGAAGACTTGAATAAATGGAGATATGATCTTATTGGAGGGCTCAGAAATGTGAACTCTTAATACTTCATAAAACATTTGAAAAGTGGAAAGTAACTTCAAGCAAGTTCCAATGGGATAATATCTGAAGTTGATCAAGTCATTTTTATGTGCAATAAGGTAGCACAATAAGGGAAATGACATATTTATGTATTATAATATTAATATCAACTATAATTAAAATATTATGGTATTATTACAGAAATATAAATGCTGGTAAAATGAAATAGAATATAAAGTCCAGATAGGTGTTAGATATTTAAATCAATAGAGAAAGATTTAATATGTACTAAATTGAGTTGATACATTCTGTTATTTCAAAAACTCTTCCTCTACACATTACTGTAAAATAAATTCTGAGGAATAATTAGTTAAAATTGCAAAATGAAACACAAAACAATAGGAAAAAATATGTTTGTATTTTTCTGGTCTCTAAATGGAAATTGTGTTAAGCTTCAAGCAAAAAAATTATAAATAAAATTTGATAGCTAGCTCATTATATAGTAGAGTAACTAAAATTAATACCCCTGTAAGCCCAAAACTGGCCATAAACATAGCTAAAAGCAAATATATGCAAAGAATGATTTGCCTTATAAGATAAACATGATTATAATAAAAGTGCTCTTTTAAATTAAAAAAGAAAAGGCTCAGTACAAAAACAGTAAAACAATTTACAAATGAAAATCATGCATAGTCAGTAAAATATTTTAAAAGTCATAAATAGCAATTCAAAATGCCAAATTTAAAATTAGATGGTAATTTTAACTATCAAGTTGCCATTTTTTGAAATAATAAAGTCTGGATTAGTGAAAATACCCTGAAGAAGGTACTTCATTCTATTGGTGGGAGAATAAATTGACATCATCTTTCTACATGAAAGATATTTTCTAAAAGTTTTATACTGACTGTGTTTTTATAATCAAAAGAAAATATGTTATTCCAAACATTTACTTATAGTAAGAGATAAAGAACATTTGATAAACTATATTTATTATTTTTATTCATAATGGAACAAAATAATGAAGCTTTCACAAGAAAGCTTGAGAAAAATATACATGTAGAAAAAAATAGAAAATCATTGGCAATTGGCACCATTATAATGACAGGAAAGCAAATGAAAAAAAAATGTAATAGGTATCTTCTATGTAACAATACCAAGACACATCTATATACTTGAAAATAGCATCTAAACTAAAATAAGCACTAAATTATTTCATAGATGCTGTAATTATTAGTACATTTCTATAGTATTCTTTATTTTCAGGAAAATTAGAACCAAAAAAAAAGGGAATAAAGTTTAGTCATATCATGTGATTCAATATTCAGATGTTTATTGACTGATGACTTTGTGGCAATCCACCAGACACAGCTGTAGTTTATTGTTTGTTTCCTTGTCTGTTTATTTTGATCCAGAATGATTCAGATATGAACTATACTTTTAAAAACAATCCACAGCTATCTCTCATCTCTATCTATTGGCAAATTCTGTATCTTATCTTTATATCCTAGTGTTTTCAAACTTTTCATTCTTATATTTACATTTTATAAACCACAAATATGGAGGAAGAGGTTCTTCTTCTGGCGAAATATACTACATACCAAAGGATATGTCCAAGCAGCAGCTCAAATGTGGGTACCTCCTACGTCCTGCCCCAAGGGACTGCAGGGAAGGCCACTGAACCCTGACCCTTGTGGTCAGGAAAGTGTTTGCATAGCAGACGGAAGTTTTTATATTAATATTAAATAGTCGATTTTGTTCTAGTTAATTAGAATTTGTTAAAATTCTAATAAGCCCGATTTAGAAATGACTCAGTAATGAATGTCCTTTGTTTTCCTTCAGGTCAAACTGTGTCTGCTACAACCCAGCACACATCAGTGGTAAAATCAGTAGCAAAATCATGACATTTTCTTTCCTGTACTTCCTCCAGTATCTTCCTTACC
This sequence comes from Tolypeutes matacus, assembly GCA_026826555.1. Lineage (NCBI taxonomy): Eukaryota > Metazoa > Chordata > Mammalia > Cingulata > Chlamyphoridae > Tolypeutes > Tolypeutes matacus. Next base: position 926,003 of record JAKSZT010054473.1, on the reverse strand, counting down.
AACAAAGGCTTTCCTTGTGCTTTCTGTGTTGTTCTGGTTTGCAGTATTCGAGAGCATTCACTATTCACCTTCCATTGCCCCTGATCACTAAAATGAATAGTAATGTTGACACTGTACCCAAAATATACTTTCGTGAATATGATAGTTTAATAATACAAATTCTTCATGTGTATTACACTTTTATATTATTTTTTTATTGTTTCAAAATACTCTCATCTTCATTGCTGAATACACATATCAGTCTTATGTGACTCTTGAAATATTAATTGCATAGACAAAGATTGACAAGCTATGGCCTGCAAGCCAAATATGCCCCACCATCTGTTTCTGCAAAGAACACTTTATTGAAACACATCTACACCTCTCATTTTACACATTGTCTTTGATTTCACACTATGAAGGCAGAGTTGTTGAGCTATTGTAACAAAGGCCTTGTGGCCTACAAAACCTAAAATATGTATTATCTTGTCATTTACAGAAAAAGTTTTCAATCCATGGTATAGCTAGAATTTTTATATTCTAGTTTAGCATATTTTACTTTCTTTACTGAAAGTCCATCATACATGAACTCAGAAAAGTACAGATTTCCAACCTACTTAATGCTACTGTTCTATCTCAAATCATAATGCCCAGTCTTCTGCACTGCTCTGGGAAGCCCTAACATGAAATAATAGGTAGTACTAAGCACCCATCACCTGCTCTTGTAAAGTTCTCAAAATGTTTCCACACTCAGTGGGGCCATAATGTGTGGAAGTTCAGCAAGACTCAAAGCAAGTACATGGTAAGGGTGTTTGTAAGCCAACGTCTTTCATAGAGTGCTGGTAGAATGTGCACTGATCAGGAAGTACAATAAAAGCTCCTGAGTTAGTTTTTTTTCCGCAATGTTCCCACTGCTCTAAGAACAAAGTGCACATAGAAGCTATGAAATACTGATGATTCCACAAAAGTTATGCTCTTATTTGCATTTAAAACTGACATTGAACAGTATAAAGATGAATGATAAAAGCCATGCTAATAACCAAAAATTTTAATTTTATTTTACTAAGGAAGGATGGAAGAAGAAAAGAAGGATATAAGGAAAGGAAGGAAAGGAAGAGAGGGAGGGAAGGAAGGAGGGTGGGAGGAAGAAGGCGAGGATGATAGAGGAAGGCCTGTGAATGAAAAAATAAACATTACTAAAGTGGCTGCTCTAAAAGAAAAAATCTAGATGACTTGACATACAGTGTCTTCAACTTATATACAGCTCTAGGTGCCCTTGATTAAGCAGGTGTCATGATACCAAGAGATTCTATGCAGGTGATGACATGTATTTTGGGAAGTGATGGTTTATTTCTGTGTGATTTTTCCAGTATAAGGCTTCATTCAGATATCCAGGAAGCAGGATCCATTAGGGGAGCAGCTGTTAATTTCTAAACAGGATTCTAGCACTCCTGAGATTCAGAACACAAGTCTGTTCAACAGTGAGAATATGAGTGAGGGTGACACTTGATATTCTAAAGAGAGGACATAAGATGGTATCTCTGTCCTGTGAAGTGTTCAGTGTCAAAAGACTTGGGAGGACATTAGTAGGAAGGGAATGCCTTGGCCAAGGAACAACACAGATACTCAGGCCCCATCTCTGGATATTATGGGAAAGAAAATAAAATTCATTATTTCAGTGATAATTTTAACAATAATAGCTGTCATTTACAAAATATAAGTTTTTTTAACAAATCAATTTTATTAACACATACTATTAAAGCATAAATTTATCCATAGCATACAATCAGTGGTATTTGGTATAATCACATAGTTGTGCATTCATTACTTCGATTATTATTAGAGCATTTTCATTATTCCAATAATAATAATAATAAAAAACAGGTAAACAAACAAAAAACTCATCACCTCTCAATCTCTCTATGCTTCCCTTGTCGTACATAGCTGCTGTTCTGTTTCCTTCTCTCTACTTTATTTGTATTTATATTTTGTAAAAACAGTCCTATATATGCAATTCGTTTTCACATGAGGTTTCACTATGTTACACAGTCCCATGTTACATTTTTTAGCTTTCCTTCTAGTAATACATATGTCCTTAGACTTTACCTTTCAACCACTGTCATACCTATATAATAGCGCTGCTAGTTATAGACACTGTAATGTGCTTTCACCACTTCTTTTCATTTCCTCAGATTTTCAAAAAACCTTTTTACCATTTCTGCACAGATTATCCCTCAGGTTTCAATTCTCTACCCTCATTCTATTTTCTGCTGACCTATATTCTAATTATTAATTCCATGGGTTTACACAATATACTTAATTCATAATAGCACAATCATATAGTATTTGTCCTTTTGTTTATGCCTTGCTTCAGTCAACATAATGTCCTCCAGGTTCAATCATGTGGTCACATGCTTTATGACTTCTTTTCATCTTACAGCTGCATAATATTCCATCATGTGTATACACCACAGTTTGTTTATCCATTCATCAGTTGATGGACACTTGGATTGTTTCCATCTTTTGGCAATTGTGAATAACACCACTATGAACATCAGTGTGCAGATGTCTGTTCGTGTCACTGCTCTCAGTTCTTCTGGGTATATATTTATTAATGGTATTGTCAGGTTATATGGCAAATCTATATTCAACTTCTTTAGGAGCTGCGAAACAGTCTTCCACAGTGGCTGTAACATTCTACATTCCCACGAACAGTGAATAAGTGTTACTATCTCACCATATTCTCTCCAACATTTAGTTTTCTGACTTTTTAATAATGGCCATTCTATTGAGTGTGAAATGATATCTTGTTGTAGTTTTGATTTGCATTTCCCTAATCGCTACTGACGTTGAAAATTTTTTCAAGTGTTTTTTTTTGTCATTTGTATTTCTTCTTTGGACAAATGCCTATTCAAGTCTTCTGCCCATTTTTTAATTGAATAGTTTGTCTTTTTATTGTTGAGTTCAATACAAGTTTTTAAATTGAAAATAAACAGGGTTGAAGATCTGATCTCTGCACTACTTTGCAGATGAGAAAGAGGCAGAGGATATCTTGGCCTAAATCAACCAGCTAGTAAGTGTTTGAGTTGGAAATGGAATTTGATTTTGTGAGATCCGTGCACAAAGGATTTTTCGTTCGAACATACTGTTCATGAAGAGAGTGAAGCTCCACTTATATTTCATGTCCCTCATATTTTCATTGGCTCTAGCACTGGAAGATTTTGGTTGAGGCTGCTGATAAATGGCATCCTGCACTACAGGTATTGAGGAAGGACAGGAAAGAATTGCATAAAACAGGATGATGGGATTCAAGGCTGGGGTAAAATATGAAGCTCACAGGTTTTTTGATTTTTGATCTTTTAAGACTTATTTGTTTACTTTTTTTTTCCCACTGGGAACCGAACCTGGGACCTCCCACATGGGAAGCGAGTGCCCAAAGGCCTAAACCACATCTGCTCCCTCCGGGCTGTGGCATCTGCTGATTTGTGGCATCTAGCTCATTGTGGTGGATGTGGCATTTAGCTCATTGTGGTTGGAGCAGCATGTAGCTCATCTTCTTTAGGAGGCACTGGAACCTGATCCCAGACCCTCCCCTGTGACAAGCAGGTGCCCAACTGGTTGAGTCCCATCCACTTCTCTCACAGTTTTTTTGTTTATGGTTCTGTCTAACCAAACTAATTCTACTGATGAGGACACATATGTGACTCTCATACACATTTTATCTCAACTCTATTTACTATTGTCAGTTACTTGCATGTAAGAAATTAATTTTAAAAAAGACCTTTCTGTTGCCTCCTAACTCTACTTATGCTTGAAGCATGTGGTGCATTAAGACAAGCTGTCACTTTTTTTAGACATCAAACAGCAATATTTGAGATGTTATTTAATGCCCAAAATTAAGATATTGTTCAAACCCCTTGCCAGTGTTATTATCTAAGTATAACAGTGATTAGTACAGCATATGTTCTTCCTTAATAACCATGTTTCACTTAGTGGCACATTTTTCTGAGGGCTTATTATGTCCCAGGCTCTACTCATGATGTGGTTAATCAATGATCAAAACCAAGGTTTCCTGCCCTCCTGGTGCTTAAATTGTAATGGAGACAGACTGATAGTAAGCAGTAAGCATAATAAATGTGTATTTCCATATACTAAGTATGGCAGATTGCCATAATATTATGGCAATATGTAATAAGTATGGCAATACATAACTCTATGTACCACCAGAAAACATATTTTTAATCTTAATCCCATTCCTGTGGGTATGAATTCACTGTAAATAAGTCCTTTGGAAGATGGTATTTTTAGTTAATGTATGGCCAGCTGAATCAAGTATAGTCTTAATGCTATCACTAGAGACCTTAAGAAGAGAAAGCTATGGGGAGGAAGTGGAAGCCAGAAGTAGGAAGTCAGTAGGAACCCAGAAGAGAAAGGAGAGGACATAACCACACTATGGGAAAGCCAAGGAACCCAAGGACTGCAAGTCAGCAAGAATCATACTAGCCCTGGGAGGAAGAAAGACTTCCATCAAATGCTGTGATTTGGTCTTCTGGCCTCTGAAACCATGAACTAATAATTTCCCTTTTTTTTAAAGCCAAACCATTGTGTGGTATTTGCCACAGCATCCTGGAAAACAAAGACAGCATGTTATATATAATATAGAACATGCAGACTCTCTTATATATGTAAAATATGAAAACTTCTATGGGTAAAAGAAAAAGTAGAGCAAGAAAAGGCTTGTCACAAATTCTGGGTTGATAAGGGAGAGCCAATAGAATTAAATAATGTAGTCAGAATTGTTCTCTTTGAGGAAGCAGACTTGAAAGGGATGAGAGTTAGCTGTGGAGCTATGAGGAGGAAGAATAACCCATGCAAAGCAAACAGCCAAATGTGCTAAAGTCAGGGATGTCTTACATTTTCTGAGAACATCTTGGAAACTGGTGTGGGTAGAACAGATAGTGAGGAGTAGACTACTAAAGGATTAAGTCAGATAGATAGTGGAGAAGAGTGGCAGAATCAAATTTTAGGGATTTTAGGCCTAAATTGTACTTGACTTTTATTCCAAGTGAAACAATTATTTACAGGTTTGGGCAGAGGAGTGGCATGATCTGTGTGACCACCCTGGCTGCACTTTGAGAATTGAATAATTGGTTGGTGTTGACACAGGCGCAGAGGTAGATAATTGCCATAATCCAAGTGAGAAATAACCGTAGCCCAATCCAGGATGTCAGCAGTGAAGGTCTGAGAAGAAGTCAGATTCTGGATATATTTTAAAGGTTGAGTCACAGGGTTTGCTGAAGGACTGGATCATTTTATCTTATTTTGGTAATAAGTTTCCAAAGAAAGAAATATGTTAAGCTATCCTCTGAAGACAAATAAAGCGAAGTTATACAAACCAATTTTTTAAGACATGCTACAAATAGGCTTATCTGAAATTGTATCAGCTGTAAAGCTGTGTCTAACAACAGCTCTATTACAATGTAAAACTCTGATAAGTTTATAATGATGCTCCTGATCTTGGCCCTGAGTGCAGAAAGGCCCTCTGACTTCTGCACCTTGAAACAATTGATGAGTTATGCTCAACCTGAAATATATGTGTTTAGTGTTGTCTATTTATGCTCATTTTTGGAAATTGATGTTTATATTTATATTGAGTGGGCCAAATCTCTACTAACCACAATATTTAATGGCCCAAGCAATCTGTGCTCTGACCACATGATTTTTACTTAGAATAATTAAAATTATTAATTATTTTAATAATGTGAATGCAGGTGTGTATGTAGACTTGGGTGTGTGTTTGTGTATCAGGAAGTCAATAAAGAATGACAGTCCTAATGATGCAATATGAATTAAGGAGAGAATAGATGCTAGAATTAGAAAACAGAATTAAAAACTGCAAAAGTAGAGTATATTGTAAGAGAAGAGAGAAGAAATTGAAGACATCCAATTTGATAGCATTGACTATGAATTACATTCTACCATGCTATGGATGAGCAATTATTCATTACAAATGAAATGAGGGTTTGTGGAGCATATTTCCAAAGGGCATTTAAGAATTGCACCCATCACTTAATTACTGTGTTGCTTAGAAGATTGGGGCCGAAGTTCTGACTACTCTGAGGATCACCTGCTGCTGCCCTCCACAGCTATCAGTAGACCCTTCTCTTAAGAAAGGTTTAACACTACCACACTAAAACAAAAGCTGGTTCAGAGTCCTCTTTGGAGGCACATCATATGCATTTCTCAAAGCCTATCTTATGCACTTTTGCTTATGTTTTTAAAGATCCCAAGTTATACAATTTCATTATCTGATAATATAACTTAAATATGAAAGTTGGATAAACTGGGTTTATCACAGAATTCCCACTATATGATTTACTATTTTTTTGGATTTAGAAAAGTTATCTGATTTATCTTTTCTTGGTTTTCTGATTTGTAAAATGGTAATACTACTAATTTTGTAGTGTCATTTTGAGAATTATATGAATTGATGTATATAAATTGCCTCTCAATGCCACATAAATGTTAGCCTCCCCAAAATTTAATTTAATTTTAATATGCTTCCACACATACTCTTTAGTTTCTAGACTTCTACCATTATCATACTTAATACTTGGCTGGTCCTTAAGCTCTTAGTGCTTCAAATATGAACTTGATGCTTGCCCTGATTTTTACTGATAAATACTTTACCTCTGACTTGTTCACTTATTGCTGACGACTTAACAGTACTCTGACATTTTATTTCTTAACATAGCCATACTCTTGCCTCTCTCTTAGTTCTACATTTACTGGCTATACTTTGCCCAGGAGATTTCACCCCTTTCTTCGGTGTCTTTAATTCCTATGTATGTCCACAGCTGGCATGGTAAAGAAAGAGACCTGAGTATTTCCTAAGTTTTCCTGAGCTCACTGAGCTTATAAATACTGGTGCTGTGATATGGTCATAGAAAGGATGACTCAGATGACCTATGCAAACTCACATGTGTACAAGTGTACAGACTGAATCCATCTGACATGAGAATTAGAATGTTTCTCTCTAAGTCAACCATATCTCAAGACAGTGTGAATTAATAGTAAAGCCTGTGGTCAAAAGATATTATTACTAATGGTTAAAACAAAATATTAATTAAGCAATAGTTTAGAAAAATTATGTTAATCAGAGGTGAAACAAATATTAATACCTAACAAATATAAAACATAATCCAAAGCGCATCAAAGGTATTTTTCAAGTTCCATTTGAAAAATATATTGTCAAAAAAATTTTATGGCACAATCTAGATAAGGCATTATTAGAAGCACCAGCCAATTAAATATACAGGGAAATGCTGCCTTTGAAGTGACAATTAATCAGTTAGCCTCATTCCCTCCCTCTATAAGGAAATAGAAGCAGGAGAACCAATTATTTCTAAATAACCCCTACTTCTAATTGTCTGTAAAAATGTTCTTAATAATTAAAAAAATATATATCTAAATTCAGTACTAAAAAGATAGTTTTGCTTTAAATTATAGTCTCTATAAAATCCTATATCATTTTATATGTATTTTATTAATTTGGCTTTATTTTTATTCCTTGGTAATATATATTGATATTAATCTATTATTTTTCTTTAGCACATTTCAAAGAGATATTTTATTGAGAGATTTCATATTTATCAACTAAATCACAAAGAGGAAATGAAATTTTATTGTGTGGACAATATCAGTATTCCAAATTTTAAACCATAAATATCTGAGCATCCCAGATTTTGTCCAGACCACTAGTATTAAAGATAAATAGGTTTACACTTGAAAATTCAGGTGTAGCACATATATGCTACATCTCTGAAACAAGATTAATGTACCAAAAGTAGTACAAGAGATTTGGGGATCATTTTTTAAAGCTAAATATGACTAGGGATGTGGGTAAGAGGAAGCTTTTTAATGCACTTGCATATGTCCAAATTTTGATAAGAATGAGTTGCTCTCAATCAATTAAATAAAAAAAAAATTATTGTCTCTTAAAATTGTTTGAAAGATCTTTCTTCATAGTTTTTTTTTTTTAATCTGAATCTTTCTCATGAAGAGAAAGAGAGCCATATGAATCCTTTCTCTTTTTTCCATTTATCTATTTAATTTCTGTTTGAAGCATTCTTAGTGCAATCGGTTTCTTTCAAGAAATGCTAAAGTGCTAACAACACATTAACCAAGCCAATATCTGTAGTTCAATGATGCTTTCATATTTTGTTTATATGGAAGTATCTATTAGCAATCAAAACTAACATTTTATCATTTATCAGGGAAGTTAATATTTTAGCACTTAACGAATTTCCTAGAAAGGTGAATGTAAACGGTACACTCATGTCTCTAGTATCCTCATTTTGAAATTTGCCCTCATTCTGCATAATTAATTTCAATTCAACCCAAAGCCAGTTTTCTCAAGAGTTTTGATGTTGAATTCTTTTTTTTTTCATTTGAAATTGCTTTGATCTTAGAATTTTAATGCTTGCTTTCTTTGGTATGAAACTGCTATTTAGGTAAGGAGATTAGTGAAGTATGCTTGTGCTAAAGGAAGAAATTACAGGTTCCTATAAGAAAGGCTTCAATTTTATGTATCCATTCCAACTACCTTCAGAAATGGCAATTTAAGCCAAATTTTTAGTACTTTTGCCATACTTTTTAAAGGGGAACTTTTGTTCTTTTCAAATATTGTTACTTCATATATTTTTGTTCAGGTAAAGAGAAGAATACATTTCTGAAAAAGGAGAGAAATAGGCAGCTAACAAAAGAATTATATTCAGGTATTACTTATCTTCACAAGTATCATATCTTTCTTAGACCTGGTCATGATTAAATTTTAAAGCAACAATAGGGAAATTGACCTAAATTATAGGTTAAGTTCAAATTTTAAGAATTTTAAAAATTCATTAGCTTAACTTTATTGAGCCTGATAATGTGATGTGTGCACCAAATTAGGAACAAGGCCAGATAATGTAACACCCCTAAAATTTTGGAAATATCACTTCTCATTTTTTTAAAAGACATTCTTTTTTTTTCATGAATAAAGCAGACCATTTCTTCATTTTGTCATTTAAAAAATCAAGCTTGCTTTATTTCAACTTCAAATTCTAAAGCTTGCCTAAGTGACTGGCTAAAGAATGATGGGTCATAATAAGCATAAATGAAAGAGGTAACAGCTGGGAGATTGGGTTGGGGATGAAAGATTCTTTTTTTTTTTTTTTTTTAAAGTCTTATGCAGGGAACAAAATGTCTTAGATTTTTTTAATACTGTAAAATAAATCACAACCAACTTAGTGGCATGGTGAAAAACAACACAAATGTGTTATCTCATAGTTTCTGTAGGTCAGATTTCTGGGCTCAGGATGATTCAGGATCTCACAGGGCTAACACCAATGGCTGGGCCTGCAGTTCTGTTCTGGGCTTGGGTTCCTCTTTTAAGCTCAGCAGTTGTTGGCAGAATTCATTTCCTTGCAGTTGTAGTACTGAGGTACCTGTTTTCTTGTTGGATCTCAGTAAGGTACTACTCTCAGCTTCTAGATATTGTTCTCAGGTCCTGGACTCGAGTTCTCAGCAGCAGAACTCCTCTGTCATGTGTATTCCCACTTACACTTTGAATCTCTCTCATTTCCTCTTCTGAAAACAGTAGAAAAAGATACTGCTTTTAAAGGACACATGTTATTAGATTAGACTCATACCCATAATCTCCCTTTTGCTATATAACATAACATAATCATGAGAATACCAGTTCACTATACTCAATGGTACCACCCATGCTCAAGGGCGATAGTCATTGAAAGGGTTATTTTGTAGTCTGCCTACCACACATGAGAATCCAGAAAACTGACTTCACAGTTCAAAGGGGTAGACATTAATCAGAATTCATGGGTAACAGCTTTTATCAAAGTTGATAAAACATTGAGAGTGTTCCAATTTCCAGGATCAAGTGTGGATAAATGGATACTGGCAAAGTGGTATCTCAGCATACCAGAATTTATACTTGAGACTAGTGTAAGAAATGGAAAAAGGCATTCAGACAGAGAAATCAATGGCAGTAGCCAATGAGTCTAGCTCAGGGGAGCACTCCTCAAAATAGGACACTTTGGGCTGATAATTAGAAGGCTTGGGTTACACGTTATTTATAAAATATTTTTAACTACTTTCTTGCAAATCTAATATCTAAATATATTAAGGATTTCCTATGTACTAGGAGTGAGCTAAATACAATGAATATATCTTCTTACTTTATCCTCACATTTATCCTCATATATTATCCACATAATGCTCTGTGGTGACCTAGGGCAGGTAGATATTATACTTGCTCTATGATGGTGAAACCTTTTGTAAAATAACTCTACAATAACCTCTTAGATTACAATTGTATGTTTTTAATTATACGCATGATTGTCTGTCCCCAGCATCCAACTGAAATATGAACTGCTTAAAATTAAGGTTTGTGTCCCAGTCATATTTTTGTCCTTTGAATAGAGCACAGAGTTAGAGATATATTCAGTATATTTTGACTCATTTTATTGTTTTAAAAACATGCTTTTAGTAAAATCTGTGGTGGCAGAAATTGGATTTAGGGTTTGGAATTTGAATTAGAAAACAGCTCCCCTTAAAATTACTCTGATATTATGTGCTAGTCATTTAAACTCAGCTTCTTCAACTGACAAAGTGAAAGATGAAATAAGATTTTCTCTGATTATAAATTTGAAGAACAGTTTCCTACTTTATAAAATTGTGTATTTTAACTATGTTTCAACTGCAGTTTTTAAACCTACTCAAGTTTTGGAGATATGGCAAATGAAAATCAAACGGTCCTTTCTCCAATGCATTTACGAAGATTTTTTAGCTATTCATTGTTATTACTTTTAATTAGATAAAAGATGATTAATTAAAAAGAATTTCAGAGAAAGAAAGTGTCAGATTAGGCAGAACAAGGCTCAGCTCTCTCACAGAAACAACAGAGAAAGAGCCAAAACCTGCCAGAGGGACCTGCTTTGGGGTCAGCAGATCAAGACAGTGTTACACAACTCCCAGGAGGGTGAGGGACAGAGACACAAAGAATCTGAAACAACAAACTGTGAATTACTAAACCTCCCAGCTGTAGAGAAAGGCTCCTTTCCCCCTCTGACATATTAAGGGGGTATAAAACCAATGGTTCACTGCAGCTTACTGAAAGACGAGCAATATTTTCTTCCCTGTCATCTGTTATAAGGAAAAAGGGAGGAGTTAGGGGACTTTTTTAAGTGAATTTGGCCAGCAGTGTCTGCTTTAAAACTTGGCTCCAGCAAGACCAAAACAAAGGAAAACAGAGAGATACACCTCCATGGAAAGCTGCACCAATGAATTACAACTGCTGGCAGGTCTGGAAATTGCATGGACAAATCTGCAATTGAATATCTCTGTTTCCTAACTTCTGGGAGAAAATTATCTCCCCATTAGTGAGTTCCTGGCATGCTTTTGGTAATTTAAGCTGGGTGATTTTAAAGACTTAAGATAAGTTGAACCAAATATCAAAGAAAAGTTGTGAAAAAATAATAACTATAAGCAAGAGAGAGAAATTAGCCATCAGAGTAAATTCATCAACATATTCAGATACATATATATCAGCAAAAAATAACAAGCCATACTAGAACATACTAGAATACAGGAAGAGATGGCCCAGGTCCAGCCAAAGGAACTAACCAAATATCCTGAAGAGATACAGGATTTAAGACAATTAATCAATGATAAGCACAAAACTCACTTAAATCAATTTAAAGATTTGAAAGAAAATATGACTAAAGAGATAAAGGATATCAAGAAGACACTGGGTGGACATAAAGAACAATTTGAAAGCCTGCAAAAAGAACTTAAGGGAATGAAAGACATGATGGATGAGATTAAAAATACATTAGAGGAACATAAGAGCAGATTTGAATTGCTGGTAGACATAATTAGTGATTTTGAAGATGGAATATCTGAACTGAAAAAGACAGGAGAACAGAAAGAGAAAAGAATGGAAAAAATGGAACAAAATCTCAGGGAATTGAATGACAACATGAAAGGCAAAAACATATGCATTATCTGTGCCCTAGAAGGAGAAGAAAATGGAAAAGGGACAGAGAGAGTATTTGAGGAAATAATGGATGAAAACTTCCCTACCCTTAAGAAAGAAATATCAATATTGAGGAAGAAATATCAATATTTGAGCTATGGGGTGCATACTGGCTGGCTCGAGGTGGCACCAAGGAGAATAAATCCTAATAGACCAACCCTGAGAGACCTACTATTCAGAATGACAAATATCAGAGATAAAGAGAAGATTCTGACAGAAGGAAAAGAAAAGCATCACATACAAGGGAATCCCAATAACATTAAGTGCCAACCTCTCATCAGAAACCATGGAGGAGAGAAGAAGGTGGTATGATGTATTTAAGGTACTGAAAGAGAAAAACGTGCAAACCAAGAAATTTGTATCCAGCAAAGCTATCCTTCCAAAATAAAGTGGAGTTCAAAGTATTAACAGATAAACAAAAACTGATAAAATATATTACCGAAAGACCAAGATTACAAGAGATACTGTAGGGAGTACTACAGCCTGAAAAGCAAAAACAAGGGCAAGAGACTTGGAGAAGAGTGTAGAAATGAAGATTATTGAAAGGGTAATTAAACGGTAAAAAGATAGACAATAACACGATATGACCACAGAAAGCCAAAGTCAAAATGGATGTAGCAAGTAATGTCTTTACAGTAATAACAGTGAATGTCAATGGCTTGAACTCCCCAATCAAAAGACATAGACTGATAGAATGGATAAAAAAATATGAGTTAGTGGGAGAAGCAGCAAAATGGGTTCGGTTTAAAAGGGCTCTCACCAACTTTCTTGCAAGGGATGGCTGAGTCAGGGTAAGATCCACCCAAGTGTGCTGTTTTGGGAACCCACAGAGCAGGAGGCTTCAGAGCATTGATCTGGAGGGAGCTGGAGTGGGGGATAGATTGCTCATTGCTGTGAGTTTCTTATTCCATGGCTGAAAACTGTGGAAGGCTAAGCCCCACACTCAGTGCAGGAAGCAACTGTGAGCCCCAACTCCTGCCAGCCACCCAGCAGGAGGGAGCATTCTCTGAGAGTGGGAGAGTTCTGGCAAGGGGTGGAGATGGGTTTCCTTTTTATGCATTTGGTTGCCTGGACCCCATTTGAGCTTTGGGGTGCATACCGGCCAGCTCAAGGTGGCACCAGGAAGAGGGGAGAGGTGAATCTCCTGAGAGTCTGATTTACCTAACCACCCTGGGATAGAGAAACTTGGTCTGAGAGTGGGTGGAGTCAGGAAATTGACTAGTCCCGTGCTGAAAACGATCAAAATTTAAACTCCCCTAAGGGAGGTGTGCAGTAGGAAACACTTAATAAGCTTCCAAGAGCCTATTTAGGGTCCCCTGGGAAGAGAGGGTGGTCTGGAAGAGGGTAGAGAGTAATTTTTCTGTGGTGAGTTCAGTTGCCAGAGTCCCATTTGAATTTCAGAAGGGAATGCAATCTGACCAGTAGAGGTGAGGGGGTTATCCACTCACACAGGCTACTGCAACCTGCTGCCCTGGGAGAAAAAGCAATAAGAATAGAAAGGGGGCAAAGACAGATAGACTCCTAATCAGCAGGAATCTACCCAACTGCAGAGTCAAACCTGCCCAAGGGAAAGTGACTGCAAGGCTTTCTGAAGAGCTAACAGACCAACGAGAAAGGTTAGCTCAGTGGAGTAGATTCTATCTCAAATATACAAGGCCCCTAGTTCTATTCCTGGCTCCTTTTACAGCAGTGATCCACCAGGATATCAAACATCCATCTGATATTTTAGGACAAGGAGAACATAGACATTATTTTTGTATGAGCTTCTCTTGGGTCTCTTATTTTTCCTAAAAAAATAAGTTACATGTTTTAAAAAATTTAACTTAGTTTACTAGCTAAAACCTGCTTCAAAACCAACAAAGGGCAGGCTGCAGTATACTTGATTGATGAACACCAGCAGCCTGAAAAGTTCCTCAGGGGCCTAAGAGGGAAGGCTGTTTTTTGTTAGTTTGTGTTTGACTGCTTGTTTGTGTTTTTGTTTTTATTATGTTTTTGTTTTTCTTTCCTCTTTCTTCCCCCCCACCCCTCTTTTTTTCTTTTCTTTTCTTTTTTAATTAGGTATGCTGGCTTGTTTCTTGTTTGCTGTGTTTCCTCTTTCTAGATTTCCCCTTTTCTGCATGTACCGATTTTGTCTACCAATGTTATCACTTTTCCTTCCTTCATCTTTCTATCTTCTGCTTTCTCTTGTTGTTCTTATATTCTGCCTCTCTTTTATTAGTCCTCAATAATTCTGGTTTTCATTTCCATCTTGTCTAGCCTGATTTCTTTCTTTTATTATTTTTTTCTCTTTTGTCTTTTCGTTTCTCTTTTCTCTCCCCTCTTCATTCTGGCCTTTTAATTCATTCTATATATTTGTCTCTATTCGGTTTCCCATTTCATTGTTGGTACTCCACTTTTTTATTCCAATGACACTACACTGCTTACATGAGTTAAACATTCATTTTCCAAGGTCATATATGGTTCCTTTTCTAACTTTTATTATTATTATTACTATTATCCTTTTTTTTTCTTACCTCTTTTCCCTTCTCTGACCCTGATCTTTTTCCTTCAGGGGAACATAGACAACAGCGAGGAAACAGAATAAGAAGAACAAAGTGTCAAAGAGAAAACTTAACACACACACAAAAATAACAACTAAATAAACACTAGAATAGAGAGAGAAGATAATCAACTGAATAAACCCATCAAGATAAAAAGATGACCGGACAGCAATCAAAAATTACAAACCATACTAAGAAACAGGAAGACATGGCCTAGTACAGTGAACAAACTAAAAACCAGAAAGAGATTCAGAACATTGAACTACTAATCAAAGCCATTCAAACAAATATCATGGACCAACTTAATGAAGTGAAGGAAGAGATCAAGGGTATTTAGAAGATACTGGTAGAACATACTGAAGAAATAGTAAACATACTTAAAAAGATAATAGATATGATGGTGATGTATGGCACAAACTAAGAAATAAAAAAAAAAAAATCGGGAAGCGGCTGTGGCTCAATCAGTAGGGCTCCCGTTTACCATATGGGAGGCCCCGGGTTCGGTCCCCAGGGCTTCCTGGTGAAGGCAAGCCCGCCCGCACGGCGTGGTTAGCTGACCCAGCAAGCACAAGCAGCAAGGGGGGGATAAATGAATAAATAAATAAAATCTTTAAAATAAAAAAAAAAAAAAGAAATAAAAAATACACTGGAAGCACATAACAGTAAATTTAAACAGGCAGAGGAAAGAATTAGCGATATGGAAGACAGTATATCTGAAATAAACAGATAGTAGAACAGATAGATAAAAAGATTAAAAAAAAAAAATCCAGCAGGGACTTAGGTATTTGAACAACACAAAATGCACAAACATATGCGTTATAGGCATGCTAGATGGAAAAGAGAAGTGAAAGGGCCAGGAGTGTTGGAGGAAATAATGGCCAAAAACTTCCCAACCCTACTGAGGGAGATGGACATACATGTTCAGGAAGCACAGCGCACCCCAAAAAGTATAAATCCCTGCAGGCCTACTCCAAGACTCCTATTTCTTGTCAAACTATCCAATGCTCAAGACAAAGAGAAAATACTGAAGGCAGCAAGAGGAAAGAGAACCATCACATACAAGGGAAGCTCAATAAAATTAAGTTCTGATTTCTCATCTGAAACCAAGGAGGCAAGAAAGCAGTGGTATAACATAGTTAAGGTACTAAAATAAAAGAACTTCCAGCCAAGAATTCTCTATCCACCTATTCTGCTTAAACTCTTCCAAAATATAGAAGTAAAACGAATATTGCCTAACTCATTCTATGATGCCAAAATTACCCTAATACCAAAGCCAAACAAAGATACTATAAGAGAGGAAAATTACAGACCACTCTCTATAATGAACCTAGATGCTAAAATCCTCAACAAAATACTTGCTAATCATATTCAAATGAATTATGCCCCATGACCAAGTGGATTTCACCACAGGTATGCAAGGATTTTTCAACATAAGAAAATCAATCAATATAATACACCACACAAGCAGGTCGAAAGAAAAAATCACATGATCATCTCTTTAGATGCAAAAAAAGCATTCAACAAAATACAGCACTCTTTCCTGATAAAAACACTACAAAGGATAGGAATAGAAGGAAATTTCCTCAACATGATAAAGGAGATATATGAAAAACCCACAGTTAATATTATATTCAATGGTGAAATCCTAAAAGCTTTCCCTCTAAGATCGGGAACAAGACAAGGATGTTTACTATCACTGCTCCTATTTAATATTGTGTTAAAAGTACTGGTTCGAGCACTGAGGCAAGAAAAAGATATAAAAGACATCCAAATTGGATAGGAAGAAGTAAAAAATTCACTATTTGCAGATGACATGATCCTATACATAGAAAGCCCTGAGAAATCTAAACAAAGATCAATGTGCAAAAATCAGTAGCATTTCTGTGCACCAATAATGAACAATCTGAGGAGGAAATCATGAAAAAAATACCACTTACAATAGTAACTAAAAGAATCACATACCTAGGAAGAAACTTAACTAATTTAACTAAAGATGTATATGACTTATACACAGAAAACTGTACAACACTGTTAAAGTAAATTAAAAAAGATAAAAATAAATGGAAGAATATCCCCTGTTCATGGATAGAAAGACTAAACATTAAGATGTCTATCCTATACAGCATTTTTAATTGAATTGGAAAAAGTAACTATAAAATTTATTTGGAAGGGCAAGAGGCCCTAAATAGCAAAAGACATATTGAAAAAGAAAAATGAAAATGGAGGAATCACACTACCTGACTTTAAAACATACTACAAAGCTACAGTGGTCAAAACTTCATGGTATTGGCACAACCATAGACATACCAACCAATGGAACCAAATTGCGAGTTCTGATATAGATCTTTGCATATACAGTCATCTGATATTTGACAAGAACACCAAGCCCACTCAACTGGGAGAGAATGGCCTCTTCAACAAATGGTGCTTGGAGAACTGGATATCCATATCCTAAAGAATGAGAGAGGAACACCATCTCACACCTTATACATCAATTCAAGATGCATCAAAGATCTAAATGTAAGAGCCAAGACCATAAAGACTTTGGAAAACAATGTAGGGAAACATCTATAGGACCTTATAATAGGAAATGGTTTCATGAACTTCATACCCAAAGCATGATCAGCAAAAGAAAAAAATAGATAAATGGGATCTCCTCAAATTTAAAAACTTTTGCACCTTAAAGGAGATTATCAAGAAAGTAAAAAAGGAAGGTTACCTAATAGGAGAAATTATTTGGCAACCATATAGCTGATAGGAGACTAATATCCAGTGTATATAAGGAAATCCTACACCTCAAAAACAAAAAGACAAGCAACCCATTTTAAAAATGGGCAAGCAACTTGAAAAGACACTTCTTCAAGGAAGAAATACAAACGGCTAAAAAGCACATGAAAAGATGCTCAACATCACTAGCTATTAGGGAAATACAAATTAAAATTGCAATGAGGTACCATCTTACACCCATTAGGGTGGTGGTTATTAAAAAAACAAAGGACTACAAGCATTGGAGAGGATGTGGAGGAATGGGAACACTCATCCACTGCTGGTGGTAATATAGAATGGTCCAGCCATTATGGAGGACAGTTTGGCAGTTCCTCAAAAAGCTAACTATAGAACTGCCATATAATCCAGCCATTCCACTGCTTGGTATACACCCAGAATTGAAAGCAAGGACATGAACAGATATATGCACATCAATGTTCATAGCAGCATTATTCACTATTGCCAAAAGTTGGAGTCAACCCAAATGCCCATCAACAGATGAATGGATAAACAAAATGTGGTACATACATGCAATGGAATATTACTCAGCTGTGAAAAAGAATACAGCACTAACACACGGGATAAAATGGATGAATCTTGAGGACCTTATGTTGAGTGAAGCAAGCCAGGCATCAAAGGATATATATTACATGACCTCATTGATATGAAATAAGCAAATCAAGAAAACTCAGAGAGCTATTGTCTGGAACATAGGTTTACAGGAAATAGAAAGAGAGAAGAAGGTTCTGAGCCAATGCCCATAATCTATGATAAGGTGGAAGTGTGTAGTTGGGCATCAATGAGATATGACAGAAGGGTAGTGATAATATTGGGTTGGGTAGTGCAAGTTTGACAGGTGAGTAGAGCAGGGAGGGTGGGCTGGACGGCCCATGGAAATGGGAGGAGGGTTGGGGGAGGTGCCAGGTGAAAACTGGAGATTGGTGAATGTGTGGTTAAAAGTACAAAATTGGGAACATTCTTCTGGCAATATGACAAGGAAGGGTTACTAGTTTAGGGTGTTGGATGGGGAGGCATTCAGGACAGGGCACACCTGGGGCAGGCTTCTAGGGATTGTGCGAGTGATAATTTTGTCATAATGTGTTGTATCAGTGGGTGGAAACCCACATAATGAGTGGGAAGGAGCTGGACTCCCAACCTGGGGAGGACTGATATGTTTTCAAACAGTGGGGTGGGAGTCTCTCAAGAGCATGAGGAGTTCCTAATAGGGGAGGACAAACCAGTGTGTCAAGACCTCAGAGATGTTGCAAGTAACTATGAATCTTGTCATCCAAGGAGTGTAGCTGGGTAGTCATTATGGGCAACTAGGGGAAGGGGAGGAAGGAATAGAATAGATGGAACAGGTGGTATTTAGTGGGCAATGGAAGTGTTATACATGATCTTATAATGATGGACACAGGCCATGTGAAATATCAAAATTTATAAAAGTGTATCATCTAAAATGTAAACCATAATGTAAACCATTGATCATGGTTAGTAGCTATGTTTCACTATTTGTGTATCAGTTGTAACAAATGTACCATCCACATATAAAAAGGTATTAATATGAGAAGTGGGAAAAGGGGGAGGATGTTAGGTATATGGGAGTCCCCACATTCTGTATGTGACTTTACTGTGACCTAAAACTTCTTTGAAAACAAAATGAAAAAAAGTAAGACTTTGAGGAATAAATGGAAGAAACTGTCACTGTACATACAGGACAACAGATACTACAGTGAGGAAAAGCAAAATGCTAAAAAAATTTTTAAAAATATTTCTCATTATTTTTTAATGTCCCCATTTTAAAATTTTATTTTATTTTTAGTTTTCTTTTCATTTTTATGTATTTTATTTCTTATATTTAAGCCTACCATTATTACTTCATTTTCCTATTAATTGTATTTGGCTATTTTATTGGCTTCATTTTTGAAGAAGCTTTGGATCACAGAAGGGTTACAACTAGGGCAGGGGAGGATCATTGGTGTGGGGTGTCAATGATGTGGATACATGGGGAGTAAATTCACCTGGACATACATATAAGGTATATAAATGTGTTCAAATGTTCACAACGCATAGTCACTGTGGGTGGAGATTCACACAATAACCGAGAGAATATTGAATTCCCATCCTGAAGAACTCTGTCATGTTCTCTAATGTAGCAGCAACTGTTCCCCAACTGCAGGGGCAATGACTGGTGAAGGATGGTCCATTGATGAGCCCTTAATATTGATGACTATGCTTGTGAGCCTTTGCTCTTGAAATTGAAACTTAGTCTAGTGTTGTGGGGGTGCCTAAGAGTTGCCTCCTGAGAACCTCTGTGTTGCTCCAATGTGGCATCTCTCTAAGCCAAACTCAGCATATAATTGCAATACCTTCCCCTCAGTGTGGGACATGACTCCCGGGGATGAGACTCCCTGGCACCATGGAATTACTACCAAGCACCAACTAGCAATGCAACCGGAAAAAGACCTCAAATAAAGGGGGAAAGGGTAAAGAAAAATGAGTTTATATGGCTAAGAGACTTCAAAGTGAGTTGGGAGGTCATCCCAGAGATAACGCTTAGAGGCATCACAGCAGGATCTCATAGATTGCCAAAGTGGATACTACCCCAAATAGTGGGGCTCCTGAGAACTCTTGAGACACCTAGGTCCTATTGTCAGGACAAATAGCTCTGGAGTTTGTGCCTTGCCAGTGGGCCCTAATTTGGAGTTTGTGCTTCTGGGAGTGACTGTTAGACTCAGTTATGGCTTCCCTACACATGGCTCATCTCTCCCTTCTATTTGAACCTCTACTTGATGCTGGAGTTGGTAGGTGTACATCTAAGAGACCTGAATCTTTGGGCTGTCCATGTGCCAGCTGGGCCCTGACTCTCAGAGGAATTGCAACACCTACTATCCAGTTCATTGAACTCACCCAGGACAACTAATGAGGTTAGGATTGACAACCACCATACCAAGGAAGTGAAAGAGCCTACAAATGCAAGCAAGAGAGTCCCATCCATCAGCTGTATGGGATCAAAGCCCTCTCTCAATTAGAGGTGGAGTGGACATCACCATCCCAGAATCCTCAGGATTGGGGAATGAACTACGGAGTAGAGTTGACTTTCTGGTATTCTACAATAGACTTGTTGTGATTCTAGCAATGGATGAAATTACAACATTGATGTGGAGGCAGTGGCCACTGGAGGATCTTGGGGAAAGGGGAGGGAAAGACAGGTATAATGCACGGGCTTTTTTGGGACTTGGGAATCATCCTGAATGACATTGTAATGACAGATATATGCCATTATATATCTTCCCATAGCCTGCAGAATTGTATGGGAGAGAGTGTAAACTACAATGTGAACTATGGTCCAATGGTCCAATGCCCCAGGATGCGTTTATCAATTGCAATGAATGTGCCACACTAATGAAGGATGTTGCTTATGTGCGAGGATGTGGGAGGTGTGGGGATCAGGGCATATGGGAATCCTTATATTTTTTGTGCAACATTTGTGTAATCTAAATATCTTTTCAAAAATAAAATATATATGTTAAAAAATGAGTCATCTTTTTATTGTCTACAAAAGACTCACCTCTGACTTAAGGACACAACCAAGTTAAAAGTGAAAGGTTGGAAAAAAGATATGGCACCCAAATAGTAATCAAAAAAGAGCTGGAGTTGTGATACTAATATAGGACAAAATAGATTTTAAATGTAAATATGTATAAGGGGTGAAGAATATCATTATATATTAATAAAAGGGACAATTCAACAAGAAGAAATAATATACTAAATATTTATGCACCTAACCTCAGTGCCCCAAGAGACATGAGGCACACACTGGCAAAGCTAAAAGGAGAAATAAATGTCTCTACAATAAAGGTTGGACGCAAAATGGAAAATTCAGTACTCTAATCTCAGTACTGGATAGAACATCTGGACAGAGGATAAATAAAGAAACAGAAAGCTTGAATAATATGATAAATGAACTAGACCTAACAGACATCTATAGAGCATTGCACCTCCCAAAAAGTAGGATATACATTCTTTTCAAGTGCCCATGGATCCTTCTCCAAGATAGACCATATGTTGCATCACAAGACAGTTCTCAATAAATTTAAGAAGATTGAAATTATACAAAACACATTCTCTAATCATAACAGAATGAAGCTAGAGATCAAAAATGGATGCAAAAATGGAAATTTTGTAAATATGTGGAGATTAAACAACACACTTTTAAATAATCAGTGGGTCAAAGAAGAAATTGCAAGAGAATTCAGCAAATAACTTGAGACGAATGAAAATGAGAACACAACATATCAAAACCTATGGAACACTGCAAGGCAATGCTGAGAGGGAAATTCATAGCCTTCAATGCTTACATTTAAAAAGAACAAAGAACTAAAATTGAAGATCTAACTGCACACCTGGAGGAACTAGAAGAACAGCAAACTAATCCCAAACCAAGATCAGACTAGAAATAAATGAAATTCAAGATTAAAAAAAAAAAAGAAAACATTAGAATCAACAAAACCAAAAGTTGGTTCTTTGATAAAATCAACGAAATTGACAGACCCTTAGCTAGACTGGCAAAGAAAAAAGAGAAAAGACAAAAATAAGTAAAATAAGAAATGAGAGGAGGGACATTATCACTGACACCGCAAAAATAAGAGAGATCATAAGATGATACTAAGAACAAATGCGTGCCAAAAACTAGAAAATGTAAATGAGATGGACAAATTCCTTGAAACACGTAAACAACATACACTGACCCTAAAAGAAATAGAAGACCTTAACAAGCCAATTACAAGTGAAGAGATTAAAACAGTCATGAAAACGTTCCCCAAAATGAAAAGCCCAGGACCAGATGGCTTCACAGTTCAATTCTGCCAATCACTCAAAGTTGAACTAATATTGATCTTGCTCAAGCTACTCCAAAAACTTGAATAGGAAAAAAAAAAAAAACAAACTACCAAACCCATTCTATGATGACAACATCACTCTAATGCCAAAACCAGATAAATATACTACAAATATAGACCAATATCTCTAATGAATATAGATGGGAAAATAAAACTTACAAACAAAATCCAAAAGCACATTAAAATGATTATGCACCACAATCAAGTGGGTTTTATCCCAGGTATGCAAGGGTGGTTAATCACAAGAAAATCAGTTAGTGTAATAAATTGCATTGATAATTTGAAGAAGAATAAGCACATGATCCTCTTGATTGATGCAGAAAAGGTATTTGACAAAATGCAACACCCTTTTTTGATTAAAAAAAAAAAAAAACACTCCAAAAGATAAGAATAGAAGGAAGCTTTCTCAGTATGTAAAATGCATATATGAAAAACCTACAGCTAGCATTGTAAAAGACTGAAAGCTTTTCTGCTGAGATCAGAAACAAGACAAGGATACCCACTGTCACCATTATTATTCAATACCGTGCTAAAAGTTCAAGCTAGAGCAATTAGACTAGATAAATAAAAGACACCCAAATAGGAAAGGAAGAAGCAAAACTTTCACTATTTGCTCATGACATGAGCTTATATCTAGAAAATCCTGAAAAATCCACAACAAAGCTCCTGGAATTAATAGAAGATTTCAGCATAGTGGCAGGATACAAGATAAATATGCAAAAAATAATATTTCTATACACTATTGATGTGCATTATGAGGAGGAAATCAGAAAAAAACATTTATAATAGTGACCAAAACAATCAAATATTTATGAATAAACTTAACCAAGGATATAAAGGACCTGTATTCAGAGAACTACAAAGCATTGCTAAAAGAAATGGATGAAGACTTAAATAAATGGAAGGGCATTCCATGTTCATGGATTGGAAGACTAAATATCATTAAGATGTCAATTCTATCCAAACTGATCTACAGATTCAATGCAATCCCCCCCAAAATTCCAGCAGCCTTTTCTGCAGAAATAGAAAGGCCAATAATCAAATTTATTTGGAAGGGTAAGAGGCCCTGAATACCCAAAAACTGTCTTAGAAAAGAAGAACAAATTTGGAGGATGCTCACTTCCTGACTTTAAAGCATTTTACTTAGCTACAGTGGTAAAAACAGCATGGTACTGGCATAAGGACTGACAGATTGACAAATGGAACTGAATCGAGAACTCAGAAATTGACCATATCTACAGTCAAGTGATTTTTGACAAGTCTGTTAAGCCCACCCAGCTGGACCAGAACAGTCTATTCAACAAATGGTGCTGAGAGAACAGGATAGTCATATCCAAAAGAAAAAAAAGAAGACCCATATCTCACACCTTATATGAAAATTAACTCAAAATGGGTCAAGGACCTAAATAAAAACAACAACCATAAAACACCTAGAAGAATATGAAGGAAAACATCTTCAAGATCTTATGGTAGACAGCAGTTTCTTAAATCTTACATGTGAAGCATGAGCAATAAAAGAAAAAATAGGTAAATGGGACCTCCTCAAAAATCAACACGTTCGCACCTCAAAGGACTTTGTCAAAAGGATGAAAAGGCAGCTGACTCAATGGGAGAAAATATTTGGCAATCACATATCTGATAAGGATTTAATATCCATGATATATAAGGAGACCATACAACTCAACCATAAAAAGACAACTATTTGATTTAAAAAATGGGCAAAAGCCCCTCTCACCTGGAGGTGGAGTGGTCATCACCATCCCAGACTCCTCAGGATTGGGGGTAGAGCTATGGACTAGAGTGGACTTACTGGTATTCTGTTGTAGACATATTGTGATTCAAGCAATGGAAGAAAATACGACATTGAGGTGGAGCCAGTGGCCACTGGACACTTTCAGGGCAGGGAGAGGGAAAAGCAGTTGTAATACAGGGGCTTTTTTGGGACTTGGGAATTGTTCTGAGTGACATTGAAACGACAGATATAGGCCATTTTATATCATCATATAACATGCAGAACTGTGTGGGAGAGAGTGTGGTCTACAATATGAACTATGGTCCATGCTTAGTGACAAAGCCCCAGGATGTGATGTGCCACACCAAAGAAGGATGTTTATGTGGGGGGTTATGGGAGGTGTGGGAGGTGGGGAACATGGGAATCCCTGTAATTTTTGTGTAGCATTTATGTAATCTAATCATCTTTTAAAACATAAAAAAAATTAATTAAAATTAAAAAAAATACATTAGAATGGGGGAAAAAAACAACCATTAAAATACAAACATTCCACAAAAAAAATGGATAAATGATCTTAATTTTACCTTGCTAAGAAGATATATGGGTGGGAAAGAATATATGAAGAAAACCTCAACATATTAGTCATGAGGGAAATGCAAATTAGAACCTCATGAGTTACCACTACACACCAGATTGAAAAAAAATGAGAATAATAGTGGCATGAACAACAGGAACTCATTAAAAAAAAAAAAAATGGGCAAAAGACTTGAAAAGACAACGATCCAAAGAAGAAATACAAGTGGTGAAGCAACACATAAAGAAATGTTCAACATCACTAGCAATTAAGGAA
Source organism: Tolypeutes matacus (assembly GCA_026826555.1). Taxonomy (NCBI): domain Eukaryota; kingdom Metazoa; phylum Chordata; class Mammalia; order Cingulata; family Chlamyphoridae; genus Tolypeutes; species Tolypeutes matacus. Next base: position 901,138 of record JAKSZT010054473.1, on the reverse strand, counting down.
ATGGAAATCAAAACTACAATGAGACATCATTTCATATCTATTAGACTGGTCATTATTAAAAAGTCAGAAAACTGTAAATATTGGAGAGGATGTGGAGAGATAGGAATGCTTATTCACTGTGGGTGGGAATGTAGAATGGTATAGCTACTGTGGAAAACTGTTTGGCAGTTCTTAAGGAAGTTGAATTTATGCCATGTGACCCAGCAATACTATTACTGGGTTTATCCCAGATGTACAGAGAGTAGTGACACGAATAGATATCTGCACACTGATGTTCATAGCAGCCTTATTCATGATGGCCAAAAGTTGAAAACTACCCAGGTGTCCATCAACTGATGAATGGATAAACAAATAGTAGAGTATACACAAGACAGAATATTATGCAGTGGTAAGAAAAAATGAAGTCATGAAACAAGTGACAACATGGATGAACCTGGAAGACATTATGTTGAGTGAAAAATGCCAGATACAAAAGGACGAAAAACTGTATGATTGCCTTATTATGAACTAAATATAATATGTGAAATATAAATATATTATAAAAAGAAAAATATATATATTATATGAAATATGAATATGGGTAAAATTGCATATATAAGATCATTTTTCTTTGAGGCTGAGAAAATATAGGTTTATACTGTAAAATGCTAATATCAGACAAAAAAAAAAACAAAACACATTATATTAAGTGAAGTATACCAGACACAGAATACTACATACTGTATGATTCTATTTATATAAAATGTAAATATAATAAATTTATAATTTATAAAGATGAAATTAGATTAGTGGTTATGTAGGATTGAAGAAGGAATGCTAAGGTGTGTAGAGTCTTTCTTTTTGGAGTAATGCAATTGTTCTAAATTTTTTGAGATGATGAATATACAACATTGTGATTATACTAAAAGCCATTGATTTTACACTTTGGATAGAGCATGTGGTATGTGAATATATTTCAATAAAACTGCTTAATAGACAAATCATTGCTCAAGAATAGCCAGAAACTGCAGGGCAAACAGAGAGTTTGAGAGGTGAGGAATTTTCTTGTTTGTTTGTTTGTCTAGTTTTTGTTTATTATTATTATCATTGAAATAATGAAAAATTTTAATAATAATTGAAGAGATGAACACACAACTATATGATTATACCAAATACCATTGATTTACACTTTGGATAACTGTATGCTTTGTTAATATGTAGCAATAAAATTGATTTGTTTATACAAAAAGAATTTCATCTAATTAAACAAACGATTTCCAGGATAAAACTGGTAGTACTAATTCCTTCATTCATCATTTTGAAATGCATTTGATAAGCACCTATATTCAATGGTAGGTAATACTATTTGTTTACTATTCATTTCTTTCAGGCACACAGCCAGCAGTAGAAATACCCATACTTCTCCTGTTTCCTTAGAAATTGTTTCTATAGCAACCAAATAGCTTGAGTTGGAGATCCAAGGAATGTCACATAAGAGTGTATGCATTTATACTTAAAAAAAAAAAAAAAAAAAAATAGCCTTTACACGTTCATTTATATTTTAGTTAAAAAATAATATCAAGTTATTTGAAACTCTGGTAATAAGTAGAATATAAAATACATAATGAAAAATGAAGCAAAATTTTTATTTCTTTAATCACAATTAAATAAATAACTCAAAGCAAGTCATAAATGTGCCCACACTGTATGTTTTTGATATAAATTTGAAGAATAGTGCTAAATTATCTCCTAAAAATTATTACCGCCAACACTAGTTTTGTCATTAAAAATATAAAGAATGAATATGAGTGCATCTTATTCATATGCATGATGCATTTTAGACAAATAATCTTTGAAATAATTAGATTTTTTGTAATATAAATGAATAAACATTGTCTATTTAAATGATCCATCTTGATATATGCACTTTAAAATCATTTTATCCTATAATAAAATATGTACACTGCATTTTATCAGAGATATAATAAAACAATATATAAGTAATTTAATTTATAAAATAAAAGAGGGTTATTTTATAATTGTTATAGTGCCTCTTTGTGATTTATGCTGTGTTTGTTTTGTTTTGGTCACCCTTCAGTATTCATTTCTTCATCTATTGCTATTCTGGATCCATCTACTTTGTGATTTTTCAGTTAATTTCCAAAAAAAAAAAAACAACGTTCATTTTCTCTTGAAAAATAACAGGTAAATTTGTTGTGCCTGCAGAAGAAAGGCCCCCTTATGCCAGAGTTCTTTTCTTAGAAGTCATAGTTTAGGCCTGCACTCAAGCTGTTTTCTGAATTGAAAATGTCTTTCTTCCCCAAATCTGACCAGTCTTGTTTTGTTTCAAGATGTGTCAAAGCCTCAAAAATCCTCTTTGTCCCACATGAATGGCTATTATTTCTTCCTTAAATATGTGGTAGAATTCAACAGTGAAGCCATCTGAGCCTGGAATTTTCTTTGTGAGAACATTATTAACTACAAATTAAATTTTTTAACAAATATAGGACTATTCAGCTTACTTAGTTCTTGAATGAGCTTTAGTACTTTGGGTCTGTTAAGGAATTTTTTTATTCTATCTAATTTGTCAAATTTATTGGTTCAGAGTTTTTCATAGTCTTCCCTTTTAATATCTACAGGATCTGTAGCTATGTGTCCTCTCTCTTACATTTGATATTAAAAATGTTTGCATTCTCTCTTTCTTTATCAGTCTGACTAGGTGTTTATCAATTTTATGCAGCTCCTCAGAGAACTAGCTTTTGGTTTGACTGATTTTCTTAATTGTTTATCTGTTTTTCTTTCTTATTGATGTCTGTTCTTACATTTATTATTTCCTTCCTTCTTACTTTGCAGTTAATTTGATCTTCTATTTCTAATCTTAAGGTGAACACTTAGGTAATTTATTTGAAAACTTTGTCTTTGACATGAGAGTACTTAATACTATAAATTCCCCTCTAAGCAGTGCCTTAGTTGTCACACAATTTTGATATGTATTATTATAATTTTCATTCCACTTATAATATTTCATAATTCTCCTTGTTATTTTCTATTTGACCCATCTACAAGTTATTAAGAGTGGGTTGCTTAATTTCCAAATACTTAGTAATTTTCTATTTATGTTTTTATAACTGATTTTGATTTAATTACATTGTGGCCAGAGAACAAGCTTTTGCGGTTTTATCATTTTAAATTTATTGGAGCTTATTTTATTGTTTAAAATGTGGTCTACCTTGACAAATGTCTTGTATGCACTTGAAAAAAATAATACATGGTCTTTTGTTTGGAGATAGAGTATTATGTAAATGTCAATAAGTCAAGAGGGTCAATAGTATTTTCTGGTTCTTCTGGAGCCTTGCTGATTTCCTGTCTACTTACTGTATTGATTATAGGGTAAGTAGTGTTGCAATCTCCAGTTAGACTTGTGGATTTGTTAATTCTCCTTTCTGTTCTATAAGCTTTTCCTTCCTTAAGATTGTGTTTTCTGATTCTCTTTTATCTTTTAGTTTATTAACTATACTACTTTGGCTTATTTTTTGGTGGTTGCTTCAGGATTAATGATATACTTCTTCAAACTACTAGAGTCTACCTTCAAATAATATTACACTACTTCATGTATATTTTATGAAATTTATAACAATAAATTTCACCTCTCCTGATCTTTGTATATTGAGGACATCCTTTTTATGCCTATGCATGTGTTATAAATCCACAATATATTACTACTATTTTTGCTTTAGGTAGTCAATTAACTTTTAGGTATATCAAATAAATTAACTAAAAACAAGTTTTGTTTATATTATCCCATATATCTACCATTTCCCATGACTTTCATTCCTCTGCGTAAATCTATCTAGTAACATTTTTTGTTTGCATGAAAGATGTCTTTAAACATTTCTTATGGTGCTTTTCTGCTGGTGATAAGCAATTTCAGCTTCCATATGTATGAAAAATATTAATTTTTAAAAGGTATTGTTTTCTGGCTATGGAACTCTAGTTTGAGATTCTTTTTTCCTCCTAGGTCTTTAGTGATATTGTTCCACCATTTTCCAAACTGAATTATTTCTGACAGGATTTCTTCAGTCAACCTTATCTTTACCTGTATGTAATGTATTTTTGTGGTTTTTTATCTAGTTGCTTTTATTATTTTCTCTTTTTCACTGGCTTTAAGCAATTTGAATATGATGTGCCTTTGTAGAGATTTCTCCCTGAATTCTTATGCTTTAGGGTTTGTTGAGACTCTTGGATCTGTTGACTTATAATTTTTATCAATTTGAAAAGATTTTAGTCACTATTTTTAAATATCCCCTTTTTGTTATTATTGTTATTATACCTATATTAAGCCACTTGAAGTTGTTCCACAATGAAATGATAATTTCTTTATTTTCAAGTCTTTTTTATCCACTGCTTTTTATTTTACATAGTTTCTATTGCTATATTTTATTTCTTGCTAATTTTTTCCTTCTGCGTTGTCTAATCCACTCTTAATTTCATTTCATGAAATTTTCATCTCAGGTGTTTAATTTTCCACTCTAGAATTTTGTTCTGAGCTTCCTTTAAATATTTTCTATATCTCTCAGTTGTTTCTTTACTCTCTCAAACATAAGGAGTTTATTTATAGTTAAACTGCATACTAAATATATTCTTCGTTTCCTTTTTGTGTCTGTTTCCATTGATTGATTTTCTCTTTGTTATAAGGTGACTTTTTTCTTGCTTCTTCTTCCTAGGCATACTTTGTAAATTTTTTATAGGATGACAAAAATTGTGAATTTTATGTTCTCAGATGCTATACTTCTTTGTATTCCTTAAAATATTTTTCCTTGGGTTTAGTTAAGTTTCTTAGAACAATTTTAATCTTTTTGAGGCTTTCTGTGGTGGTTTGAAGCTGTATATACCCCAGAAATCAAGCTCTTTAATTTAATTACTTACTGTGGGTGTGGACCCACCCTAAGTAGGAACTTTTGATGAGGTTACTTCAGTTAAGAAGAGTGGCCTACCTCAATCAGGATGGGTCTTAATCCTATTGGGTCTTAATCCTATTACTGGAGCCATTTTCTTTTCAAGTGGAGTGAAATTCAGACAGACAGAAAGATAAATCCACAGAGGAGGCAGCCAGAAGCTGGACATCAACAAAACCTGCAAGAGAAGGGTGAGACCTGGAAATGCACTATACACCTTTCTATGTGACAGAGGAGCCAAGGGTTGCTGGCAGTCATCTCCTGAGTGACAGTTTCAGGAAAGATATCACCTGGATGATGCTTAAATTTGGATTTTCTATTAGTTATAAGCTAATACATTCTCGTTGTTTAAACCACCAATCCATTTCATGATTTTTGCTTGAGCAACCTAGGAAACTAAAACATTAATTTTAAATTGTTAAGCAGGGCCAGAATAGGCTTTTGCTTAGAACTGATTTTTCCCAACTTCTAAGGCAATACACTTCTAATTACTTAAACCAATTACCTGTGTATTGTGAGATTTTTTCCACTCTGGCTTTTGAGAACTGGACCTATTCCCAGCTTTGTCTGAGTTTCAGAAATGTTTGGATTGTTATTTTCCAGAGATTCCCCCCTACTCCCCAACCCCCCAGCTTCATAGTTCTCTCAGATAAATATACTGATCAGTAATAAGTTGGAGACTTGAGGGCAACCTTCTACAGATTCCTGGAGTTTGCTGTCTCTTCTCTCTCGCCCTCTGCATAGCAATTACAGCCATCTTGCTATCCCTGTATTCTCGATTTTGTCTTTTCAAACCATACAAATGCAAATAATGAACATTTTGTCTTTTGCCCTCCAATTCTTGTACCTTCTATTTGTTTTTTCTTATTTCATCACCTTGTCAAGAATCCTGACAAAAAAAACTGAACATTTGTTTTGAAACTAGCATCCTGTTGTTTTGTTTTTATTTCTTTACTGTACTTTAAAGAGAATGCTTCTAAAATTTCACCATAAAGTGTGAGATTTACTATTGTTTTGGGTAAATTCTTATAATCAATTTTTTTAGTGTAATATAATACTCACAGGATAAAATTTACCATTTTAACTACTTTCAAAGTGTAAAATTCTGTAGTATGTATAATATGCCACCATTACCACTATCTACTTCTAGAACATTTTTATTATACCAAAAGGAAACCCTGTACCAATTAATCAGTCATTCTCCAGTCTGTTCTCCCTCAGCCCCTAGCAAACACTAAAATCTGCTTTCTGTTTCAACGGATTCACCTATTCAGAGTATTTCTTATGAATAGAATTACCCAATATGTGGTCTTTTGTGTCTTGCTTCTTTCACTTAGCATAATGCTTTCAAGTGTCATCCATGTTGTAACATATATCAATACTTCATTTTTTTTATGGCTGAATAATATTCCATTCTATGGATGTACCTTATTTTGTTTATCCATTCAACAGTTGATGGACAGTTGGGTTGTTTATACCTTTTGGCTATTGTGAATAGAACTTTTATGAACATTCATGTGACAGGTTGTTTTCTTTAACACTTTTTTTCAATAATTTGGGCCGTATATCCAGGAGTAGAATTTCTGGGACACATGGTAATTCTTTAGCTTATTAAGACACCACAAAATTGTTTTCTACAGCAGCTGAACCACTTTACATTTCATTAGCAATGTATGAAGAATCCAGGTCCAGCTTTGTCATATTTGTAAATTTCTGGTTTTGTGTATGTAACTTTTTATAGCCATCCTAAAATGTATGAAAACTTTATCTCTTTGTGGTTTTTATTTGCATTCCCCTAAGGACTAGTGATGCTGAACATCTTTTCATGTGCTTATTGGCCATTTGTATATCTTTGTCAGAGAAATGTCTATTAAGTGATTGGTGCATTTTTAATTAGATTTTACTATAGATTAAATTGTGTTCCCCAAAATATATGTTGCGGTCCTAATTCCCAGTAACTCAAAAAATGAACCTATTTGGAAATAGGACTATTACAGATGGAATAAGGCTATTTAAAATGAAATCATCTTGGAGCAGGGTAGGCGATTTATTCAATATGACTGTTATCTTTATAAGAAGTGAGAATTTGGACACAGACAGACAAAAAATATGGGGAAATGCCATGTGATAACAGAGGCAGAGTATGCCCAAGAGGCATGAAACAGACTTTCCTCTACAGATTTTGTGGGAAGTGCAGACCTGTCAGCACCTTGAGTTTGGACTTCTAGTATCCAGAACTGTAGACAATAAATTTCTATCATTATAAGCCAATCAATTTGTGGTGCTTTATTATAGCAGCCATAGCATAATTAAGACAGATTGTTTGTTTTGTTGTTTTTGAATTGAAAGAGTTCTTTATATATTCTGGATACCAGATCATTATCAGACATATAATTTGCAAATATTTTCCCTCATTCTATGGGTTTTTTTTTTTTCTCTTGACAGTGCCCTTTAATGTACAATTTTAAAAATATTTTCATGAAGTCCAATTTGTCTTTATTTTTATTAGAGAATTTGTAGATCTAAAGAGTGATCATGCATAAAATACAGTATTCCCATATACCATCCTATTATTAACACCCTTTATTGGTTTGATACATTTGTTACAACTGATGAAAGCACATTTTTATAATTGTACTATTAACATTAGCCCATGCTTTAACTTAGGGTTCACTGTGTTGTGCAATTCCATGGCATTTCAAAAAATTTTTATTCTAGTACCATACATACAACCTAACATTTTCCCTTTAAACCACATTCATAAATATATTTCAGTGTTGTTAATAACATCCACAATGGGGGTACTACCATTACCAACATCCATTATTAAAACATTTTCATAGATCCAAGTAGAAATTCTGTACATTTTAAGCCTCAACTTCCTATTCCCTATCCCCACCCTGTCTCCTGGTAACCTATATTCTAGTTCTTTTTTTTGCTAGTGCTGTTAGTATCTTATCTAGGAAACTAGCACTAAATCCAAGGTATTGTATATTTAACCCTATATTTTCTTCAAAGAGATTTACTGTTTTAGCTCTTAGTTTTAGACTTTTGGTCTAATTTTTATTATGGTTTGAAGTCCCCCCAGAAGACATGCTGTAATCTTAATTCACGTAATAAAGAGTCTAACTTCCTTCTTGTGCATGTGGATATCCAGTTGTCCCAGTACCATTCTTTATAATCTCATTTCAGTTAAAATTTTTATACATAATCAAGTAAAATATCATGTTTAAAATATAATTTTTAAACCTATAAAGAAAATAATGGTAATCACTACCATTATAAATAATCTGTTCTTACCATAGATTATAACTTTTGATGCAATCCTTACCAGAATTCCAGTTTTAAAAATTAATTTCTTTATTAAATTACTTGAGACATTTCACTTGTCACCCCTCAGGCAGCCTTTTCTTATACCTCCCATTTATCTTAAATGTCCTTATATTGCACTACCAAGTTATTTGTTCATTTTCTCCAACAGTGCACTTATTATATTGCATTATATTTATTTTCCTATTTGTCTCTCTTTTCACTTGACAGTAAGTTCCTTGGAAAAAGGTTCAGTGTTATATTTATTTGTATCTTCAGTAGGTAGTACTATTTAGAAAGTTTTCAGCAGAGATTTGCTTAATGCATATTAAATTATTAAATTAACAAATAAATGAAAAGCAACTCATTCTTTACAATATAGACTATTAAATTTACTCCTAGAGAGTGTCAGATTAACAGAGATGTTTATTGATCAATCATATTATGTTGACTTCTCATTAAATTTATTTTACTAAATTTATTTCTGTCATATATTATAATCCTCCATTGAATGTTGGTGAGCAAACAGTTCTCTGTGATATGAGATTGTTTTTATGGCAGGATATTTTGGGATCATAGCTTCAAAAAATAAGTGTTTGATTGAAGCAAACATTCTTTCCCTTTTGGTAACTGAAAAGTTTAGAGTCATATTTGAGCCTTCTCTAGTAGTGCACAGAATTGTAATTGTCTTATATATTTTCATTTTTAAACATGGTTTAAACCTTTGCATTGTATGTGATTTCACCTATTTCAAATCTCAAGTGGATTGATGTAGAACATAAACAATGCTTAGGTATTTAATTTAAATATACATTAAATTGCTAACTAGTAGTTAAGGATATATGCCCCCTGAACTGTTTTAGATATGAATGTGAAGTAATTGCCCATTCTGACAAACTCTGCATTGATACAAATGTTTGGGGAACAAATTTTACTTATAATCAATAATATTACTGCTGACAATTATGGTAATGATGATTTTGGTAGCTGCCATTTTTTTTCCCAGCAGAGTTACTTTTTGTGAGTTTTCCTAGGCTACGCACCTAGTCACTGATGAGCAGACTGAACACAGATCTGCTCTCATGGAGTCCATTTCCATTGCAATGGAAAACCTTTTCTTTCAATAGAGAGATAAAATAGTTTGTTCTATTGGCACTCTTCTAGATAGAAAATCAATTTTGACAGGAGTTTAACAAAAAGCATGAAAAATCATACACTGCCAATATTGTTTTTATTAGTGAGGTAAGGCAGGCTAAAGCAATGTCTCATCACCTAATAGTCATGAATGAGTCTCCTTGCTCCTGGTGCAGAATATTATAATGAAAGGCAAACTACAGTTTATTGAGATGAAAGAGATTTAAAAATTTTGAAACCACACTTTGAAAAAAAAAGAAATTAAAATTTCATATAAACGTTTGCTTTCTGAATGCAGGAAAAACAGAATGTTGAATCCATCCTGAGATAATAAATGTAATAATATTTCTGTGAATTAAAAAAAATTATGTGAGATATGAATAAAGTGTGAAAATTTGAAAAATAAAAACTGGTAGATATATTTGGGTTTCTAAAAACAAAAATTAAATGAAGAGTCTCTAAGCCTTTCCATGTTTTTAAATTTTGGTTCTGACATCACAACATACACTTTCAATTGACAACCTCTACCACAGTTGATATTTTTTATTACTTGTGATTTTTCAATTAGTCTATGAATCCTTCACTTGATTGTTGATTCCATGTGAAAAGGAAATATGTCTTATTTTTTCTTCCTAAATGTGGTAGCCCTGGTACTCAACAATGTGTGTAACACATAGTAGACACTCGATTATATTGGTTGAATAAGGTAATAATAATGATGATTTATATGACATGCAAAGCCAATTTCACAAATTTTCTCAGACATCAGATCTGGCTCAGATATATTAGATATACTGAGTACCCTCCCTGCATCAATTATAAGAAAACTATGAGAGTCTTTTACAAATTAAGTCAAATTTGGTGTTCAGAATTTTAAAAACATGAGATTACTCTGTACAGCTTAATTATTAATGAGTGTATTAGTGTTTGTTTGAAAAGGCTTTCTGATGTTCTTAAAAGACCAAGAATTCTTTTTCATCTACTTCATTAAAGAAAAGTAGTAAAATGAATGTTGTAAACTAGTTATCTGAATAGGAGAATAAATACTGAATGCCAGAAGGCTAGATAATGAATCTTTAATGAGCTCTATGTCCAGAGAAAATATGTTCCCTTAATACCCCAGAAAATATGAAAATTTAGATGGTTATTGACTTTTTCTAGTCAGACAAATTAGGTATTTTGATTATGTAAATTATTCATTTTATCTGTATAACTCAAGTAGGCTATTTCAATATATAAGTCCTATTTTACTATTGTTTTGAATATATATAAAGTTAAAACTTTTGTATAATTCACAAGCTGAAAAAAGTAAATTATTTGTAATGTATGTATCCATTTGTAGTTAGAATACCAGGATTTGTAGTAGGAATTTTTTGACACTTATTCAATTTATAGAGAATCATTTATTCATCTGTGAAACTGATATGAAAATCAAGTTAATAGTTGCTTTAAAAAAAAAAAAATCTGACAGGCTCAGCAGAGGCCGGCCGATGATGGAAGTGTGAGGAGGCAGCAGCGGGACCAGGAATGTGAGGCCGTGGGTGGCAACCGTGTGGATAGTGAGAGGATCCTGCCCAGGTGGTCTCTTCTGGAAGCCTGCAGAGTAAGAACTTTGGGGACATTGATCTGGAAGGAGCTGGACAGGGAGATGGACTGCTCAATATAAAATAGTAAGATTTTTTTTCCCCAGCAAAAATTGTGGACACAGACTGTTAAGCCCCACCCTCCCAGCAACCTGGTGAGAGGGACCACTATCCGAGAGTGGGGGGGTCCTGGCAAAGGGTGAGAGGGGTTTTCTCTGTCGGTTTGGCTGCCTGGACCCCCTTGCAGCTTTTTGGGAACAAACCAGCTTGCTAGAAGTGGTGCTGGGCTGAGGGGAGAGTTGAATCTGCTGAGGAAGCCTGATTTACCTAACAGCTGTGGGACAGAGGCTTGGCTCAGGAAGGGGCGGAGTCAACCAATTTTATAATTCTGAGCTGAGTGTCAGAATATCACCTCCCCTGGGGGACCAGGCATTGGGAAGTGTTTGATAAGTTTCCACGAGCCTATTTAGGGTCCCCTCCGTGGAGGGGGTGGTCCAGAAGAGGCCTTCTTTTGGGTCCCTTATTTCTTCAAAAAAAAAATTTTTTTAACTTAATTTAATCACTACAATCTGCCTCAAAACCTGCAGAGAGAAGGCTGCAGGGTAATTGATTGATGAACACAGGCTGAGAGGCTCCACAAGGGCCCAAGAAGGAACGTTGTTCTTCATTAGCTTTGTTTGACTGCATGCTTGTGTGTTTGTTTGGTTTTTCTTTGTTTGTTTCATGCTTTTCTATCTTCTTTCCTCCCCAACCACCGTCCCCCTTTTTTAAATAGTGCTACTACCTTGTTTCTTCTTTACTGTGCTTCTTCTTCCTTGATTTTCCATTCTCTGTGTATATTGATTTTCTATAACAACACTATCTCTTTTCCTTCCTTCATCTTTCCACCTTCTGTTTTCTGTTGCGATTCTTACATTCCAACTTTTTTCATTAGTCCTCAACTTCAGATTGGTTTCTATCTTATCTATTGTGTTGTCTTTTTTGTTGTTGTTGTTGTTATTATTAACTTTTTCCTTTCAGCCCTTTCTTTACTCTTTCCCTCTCCTCATCATTCTGGCCTTTTAAATCATTCTATATCTTTTTCTCTATTTGGTTTTCCATTCCATTATAAGTATTCCACTTTTTTTCCCCCTATTACTCTACACTGACTACATGAGTTAAATATTCATTTCACTAAATCTGATTGAGCCACTCTTCTAAATTTTATCAATATTACTATTATCATTTTTCCTTTCTCACCTCTTTCTATTCCTCTGGCCCTAATCTTTTTCCTTCAAGGGAACATAGAAAAAAGCAAGGAAATACAAGAAGAACAAAGTGTCAAGGAGAAAATTTAACACACACACAGAACCACCAGCTAAATAAAACTCTAGAGCAGAGAGAGAAACTAATCAACTGAATAAATCCATCAAGATAAAATGATGACCAGAGGGCAACAAAAAATTACAAACTGTACTGAGAAACAGGAAGACATGGACCATTCTAGTGATCAAACTAAAAACCAGGAAGAGATGCAGAACATCAAACAACTAATCAAAGCTGTCCAAACAAATATCATGGGCCAACTTAATGAAGTGAAGGAATAGATTAAGGATATTAAGAAGACACTGGGAGAACATACTGAAGAAATTGTAAACACACATAAAAAGATAATGGATATGATGGTGATGAATGGAACAATCCAAGAAATCAAAAAGAGGCTGGATTCACATAACAGCAGATTTGAACAGGCAGAAGAAAGAATTAGTGATGTGGAAGACAATACATTTGAAATCAAACAGATAGTAGAACAGATAGATAAAAAGAGAGAAAAAATCCAGCAGAGACTTAAGGATTTAACTGACAACACAAAACCCTCAAACATACACATTATAGGCATCCTAGAAGGAGAAGAGAAGGGAAATGAAACGGAAGGAGAGTTGAAGAAAACAATGGCTGAAAACTTCACAACCCTATTGAGGGAGATGGATGTACATGTCTAGGAAGCACAGTGCACCTCAAACAGTATAATCCCAAGAGGCCTACTCCAAGACATATACTTGTCAAAATGTCCAATGCTCAAGACAAAAAGAAAATACTCAAGGCAGCAAGAGAAAAGAGAACCATCACATACAAGGGGAGCACAATAAGATTAAGTGCTGATTTCTCATCTGAAACCATGAAGGAAAGAAGACAGTGGTATGACATGGTCAAGGTACTAAAAGAAAAAAAAACTTCCAGCCATGAAATCTCTATCCAGCAAAGCTGGCATTCAAAACTGATGGAGAGTTCAAAATATTCACAGATAAACAAAAATTAAGAGAATATGCCAATAAGAAACCTGCACTTCAAGAAATACTACAAAGCTACAGTGCTCAAAACTGCTTGGTATTGGCACAAGGATAGCCATACTGACCAATGGAACCAAATTGAAAGTTCTGATACAGAGCCTCACATATACAGTCATCTGATATTTGACAATGCCACCAAGCCCACTCAGTTGGGAAAGAATGTCCTCTTTAACAAGTGGTGCTTGGAGAACTGGATATCCATATCCAAAAGAAGGAGAGAAGAATACCATCTCACTCTCATCCACAACAGGGTTCACTACGCTATGGAATACCAACCTCCAACCTCTAGCTTTCCTTCTAGTGACATACATTAAACTTCCCCTTTCAACCACAAGCACACCCATGTATCAGCACTGTTAATTACACTTACTATACTGTGCTGTCATTACCTCTATTCAATTCCAAACATTTACAATCAAGTTTATTACAAATTCTGCATCAGCTCCCCATTCTCTACCCTTATTCTATCTTCTGGTGACCTCTAGTCTAGCTACTGATTCCATGAGTTGCTCATTGTATTTAGTTCATAAGAGTAAAATCAAACAATATTTGCCATTTTTGTGTCTGGCTTGCTTCACTCAACATAATTTCCTCAAGGGTCATCCATGTTGTCATATGCTTCACAACTTCATCTCTTCTTAATAGCTGAATAATATTCCATCTTAGGTATAAACCACAATTTGTTTATCCATGTATCAGCTGATTGACATCTAGGTTGTTTTCATCTCTTGGCAAATGTGAATAATGCCACTATAAACATAGTTGTGCAGATGTCTGTTCATGTCTTTGCTATCAGTTCTTCTGGGACTATACCTAGTAGTGGTATTGCTGGATCACATGGCAAACCTATATTTATTTTCTTCAGGAACCAACAAATAGACCTCAATGGTGGCTGTAGCATTCTACATTCCCACCAACAATGGACGTGTTCCTATTTCTCCACATCCTCTTCAACACTTCTGGCTTTCTGTATTCTTAATAGTGGCCATTTAAATAGATGTGAAATGATATCTATTTTATAGAGTTCCATGTTACAGTTTTTAGCTTTCCTTCTAGTAGCATACATGACCTTAGACTTTCCCTTTCAACCACTGTCATTCCCACACAATAGTACTGCTAGTTACAAATACCATGAACCATTCCTATTCATTTCCAAAGATTTACAATTTTTAAATCAATTCTGTACAGATTAACCCTTAGCTTTCCATTCTTTATCATCTTTCTATTTTCTGGTGACCTACCTCCTAATTATTAACTACATGAGTTTACACAATATATTTAGTTTGTAATAGCACAATCAGGCAGTATTTGTCCTTTCATGTCTGGCTTGCTTCACTCAACATAATGTCCTTCAGGTTCATCCATATTGTCATATGTTTCATAACTTCATTTCTTCTTATACTGCATAATATTCCATCATGTGTATACACCACAATTTGTTTATTCATTCATTCATCCATTGATGGATATGTGGGTTGTTTCCAACATTTTGCTATCATGAATAATGCCGCTATGAACAGCAGTGTACAGATGTCTGTTCGTGTCTCTGCTCTCAATTCTTCTGGCAAGTCTATATTCAACTTCCTTAGGAAATGTTAAACAGTCCTCCACAGTAGCTGTACCTTTCTACACTCCTACCAAAATTGAATAAGCATTCCTATCTCCCCACATCCTCTCCAATATTTACAGTTTTCGGACTTTTTAAAAGTGAACAGTCTAATAGGTGTGTAATGATATCTCACTGTAGTTTTGATTTGCAATTCCCTAATCACTAGCGATGCTGAACATTTTTTCATGGTATTTCTTCTTTGCCATTTGTATTTCTTCTTTGGACAATTATATTTTCAAGACTTTTGCTCATTTTTAAATTGGACAGTTTGTCTTTTTATTGTTGACCTGTATCTCATGATCTTTTCATATATCATGGATATTAAACCGCTATTGGATATGTGATTACCAAATATTTTCTCTCACTGAGTTGGCTGCCTTTTCACCCTCATAACAAAGTTTTTTGAGGTGCAAAAGTGTTTAATTTTGAGGAGGTCCCATTTATCTAATTTTTCTTTTGATGCTCATGCTTGGGGTGTAAGGTTTAAGAAACAACCATCCACCGCAAGATCTTGAAGATGTTTTCCTATATTTTCTTCTAGGAGTTTTATGGTTGTTGCTTTTATATTTAGGTCTTTAATGCATTTTGAGTTAACTTTTGTGTAAGGTGTGAGGTATAAGGTCTTCTTTCTTTTGGATATGGATATCCAGTTCTCCCAGCACCGTTTGTTGAATAGATTGATCTGGCCCAGCTGGGTGGGCTTGGCAGTCTCATCAAAATCACTTGACATGGGATTTGTGGGAACATGGCATTGGATTAGGTATACAAGGCTCATCTTCTCACATAAACAATGGAAAAAGAGCCAAAAGCTGCCTGAGGGACAAGTTTTGGGAGTCAGCAGACCATGACAGTGTTTCACAACTCCCAGGAGGGAAAGGGGCAGAAAGACAAAAATGCTGAAACAACAAACTGTGAGTTATTAAACCTCTCTCACACTCAGAAGGGCTTCCCTCCCCCATCCTTGAAATATTCAGCAGGGGTGAAAGCCATGGCTCATTGCAGCTGACTTAGAAGAGAGCAGACATCTTCTTCCATGCCAGCTGTTACAAGGGAAAAAGGAAAAGGGAGGGGGAGTCGGGGCTTTTCTACAGTGAATTCGGCCAGTGGAGTCCACTGTGAATCTTGGCTCTGGCATGATGAAAACAAAGGAAAACCAAGAGAGAGACACCTTAGTGGAACAGTGCATCAACAAGTGCCATCTGCTGGCCAGTCTGAAAATTACAGCCACAAAAACTGCTTTTAGAGCTCTCTTTACCTCACTCCTGGGAGAAAAGTCTGTATCCCATTAGTGGGTCATGACATGATTTTGGTAACTTAAACTGGGCAATTTTAAAGAATTAGGGTAAGTTGAATCAAATATCAAAGGGCTGTGAAAAAATAACAATAGGCAAGAGAGAGAAATTGGCCATCAGAGTAAATTCACCACCATATCAGATGCCTAGACATCAGCAAAAAATTATGAGCCATACTAGGAAACAGGGAGAGATGGCCCAGCCAAAGGAACAAACCAAATTCCTGAAGAGATTCAGGATTTAAGGCAATTAATCAGTGATAATCACACAACTCTGATGCAAAATATCAGAAAATGGTTAGCTTTTATAAAGAGTATTTATTTGGGGTGGAAGCTTACAGTTATCAGGCCATAAAGCATAACTTACTTCCCTCACCAAAGTATGTTGGAGCAAGATGGCTGCCAGTCTCTGAGAGTGTAAGTCTTCCTCTTCAGGCTCCATGGTCCCAGCTATTCTTATCTCAGCTGTAGGCTGGTATAAGGCTCATCCCTCTCCCTAGCTCATTTCTTCCTGGTCTCAGCTACTCTGTTCTCTCCACAAGGTCAGCTTTAGAGCAGCTCATCTCTCTTCCCGGGGCCTCTGCCATGTCTGTGGAGCTGTCTCTATTCTTCTGTGTTCTACCCTATATATTTATTTACCTGGGCTCCAGCATCTAAACTCTAAAACTCTCTCCTCTGTCATGTCATTTTCTCTGTGAGCCCCCACCCCCCAGGAAGGTGGAGACTCAACATCCTACTGAAATGGCTGAATCAAAACCCCAATCTTAATTTAATCAAGCAAAAGTAAAAGTGAAATTTCAGAATCTAATATATTTGAATATGCCCAGAAGAATAGACCAGTTTACGAACATAATCCAATATCTGTTTCTGGAATTCATAAACAATACCAAACCGTTACAACGTTTTGGTTGCCCTTTCTGATTAGTTTCCTTTCTACACTCTCCTCCAAGCCTCTTTTACCTATCTTTTCCTTTCAGGCTGTTGCACTCCCTTAACTATTTCTTGTAAAGCTGGCCTCTTGTTTACAAACTCTCTAAGTTTTGCTTTATCTTTGAATGGTTTAAACTCACCTTCATTATTGAAGGACAATTTTGCCAGATAAAGAACTCTTGGCCAACAGTTTTCTCTTTCAGTATTTTAAATATATCATACCATTATCTTCCCGCTTCTATGGTTTCTGATGGAAATTCTCACTAAGTCTTACTGGGAAATTTTCAGCCATTGTTTCCTCTTCTCTTTCCCTCTCTCTTCTCCTTCTGAAACTCTCATGACATGTATGTTGGTGTACTTCATGCTATCATTCACGTCACTGAGCCTTTGCTCAATTTTTCCCATTCTTTTCTGTATCTGTTCTGTTTTTTCAATTTCAAGTGTTCTGTCTTCTAATTTGCTGGTTTTTTCTTCTGCTATTTCAAATCTATTGTTGTATCCCTCTATTGTATTTTTTAGGAGGTACCAGGGATTGAACCTAAGACCTTGTACATGGGAAGCAAGTGCTCAAACCACTGAGTTACATCCACTCCCCTCCAAAGTACTTTTAATCTCATCCATTGTGCCTTTCATTCCCATAAGTGCTGTTACTTTTCTATTCAAGTTTTTGAAATCTTGTTTCTTTAAGGGTTTTCTTAATGGCCTTTTTCTTTTTGGCTTTATTTTCTTTCAATTCCTTGGATTTATTTAGATTTGTTTGATCATGCTTGATTAGTTGTCTCAAATCTTATGTTTCACCTGGCATTTTGATTTGTTCCTTTGACTGAGCCATATCTTCCTCTTTCTGAATATGGCTTATCATTTTTTGCCGATGTCTAGGAATCTGATTATGATGGTCAGTTTACTCTGATAAATTATTTCTTTCTCTTGTCTAGGACTTTATTGCCCTGTGGCTTTGTGTTTTGGCTTTTCTTTGATTGTCATTTAAATTTATTCTAGGCCTTTAAAATTTCCCCTGTTTAACTGATCAAAACAGTGTCAGGGACCCACTAATGGGGTGTAGACCAGTTTCTAAGGGCCATGGGGAGGAGGACTATAAAGACACCAAAAAGCCTATTTTATTTTTATTTCCAGAGATGCATTACCTGGCCTAATGTGCTCACTTGGGAATGTGTTCCGTGGAACCATGTCTGGGTTGGTGGTGACTATGCACTGTCTGGGAAATATCTCCCTCTGGGAGAGCTATTTGGAGCCATGCCTTACAATTCATAGTTGCTGCTCTGGAACCACTCTCCTCCCTCAGTGTACCCTCCCTTTTTCTTGGGTGGAAAGAGATTTCCACTCCCTTCTTGTCCACAGCAGCCACTCCCAACCAATAATGGGGGTGTTTGGGAAGGTAGGCTACCCTTAGTTCTCAGCTTGGGTTGAGATGCACAGATCACCCAGCCAGGAAGAGCCAGGAAACTGTGGGATCCAGCAAGACCAATTTCACCAGCCAAAAGTTTGATCAGCAGTGAGCTGTGTCCCTCCCTCTTCCCTTTACTGGGGAAGTGGATCCCTGCAGCTCCTTCAGTCCATAGCTATCTGCCAGGGACTGGAGGAACCAAAGCGGTCTCCTCCAGGGTTGAGGGTTGGGTGCCATCAGCTGCTGCTTGGGTTACTCACAGATCTTCAACACGAAGTCTCCTTCTCTTCAACCTTCTCTCTTCTTGGTACTGTCCTCTCCTGCCCTCATCTCCTGAGTCCTAGAAGTTATTTTGGACAGTTTCTGCCTGCCTTCTAGTTGTTTTTCTGGGAGAGAAGTGAACCTTGTGACTTTCTAATCCTCTATCTTCCCAGAAGTCAGCTATGCTCTTTTTAACTATAGCTATAAAAGTTTTAATTAAATGTGTATTATATTCAGAAAATATTAAAATTCGGAATTCCTGTCAAAACATGACATATAGGGAAGCATGAAAGAAAAATGTATGGCTTTGTCTATTTATGGATATACATCAAACATCCCCACAAAACATGTAACTCGGAGTGAAAATATTATGTCTTTATGTTAAAATTTTATCAGCCAAGGTGATGCATAAATGAATAAGTAATATTGCAAAGGGAAATTTTTGCCAATCCTAATAATGATTAGGAAAGCTGTGAATATTATGCATAAAACTAATTAAAAATTTTAAATAGTTCCATCTGTAGGTAAGTAGATTGCAGTCCTTACAAATATTAAAACAGATTATTACAAGGTAGAGGATCCTAGGAAGACCATTATGCTCTTTTCCATACTACTAATGCTTTAAAAATATTAAAATAATGCAGAATATAATAGTAAGATTAGACCATCTCATGATCTAATATTTGTAGAAATTTTTGGCATAAGCAGATACAGTGTCAAACAAAAGAACTTTTAAGAGCGTTATTATTTTTGAAGTGCCTTGCCATGATTCTATACAAAGGTTTCAAATGAGTTGGAACAGCAACAAGGCCATTTTAAGAGTCTTGAAAAAGTCTATGCCTTAACATTATATGCTGCAGATAACAATACCAACATACTAAAAGCCAATTTTCTTGTAAATAAATTAGTTTATTTGCTAGAACTTACAGAAGAATTGTAAAATATATGCTTTTGTGATAGCATATTGTTTGTTATATGATGCCCTCTGTAGACATCCTCCTATCTTTTTTTTTAGATTTATTTTTATTTATTTCTCCCCACCTCTTCGTTGTTTGCACTTACTGTGTCTGTTCATCTTCCTTGTTTCTTTAGGAGGCACTGGAAACTGAATCCGGGACCTTCAATGTGGGAGTGAGGTGCTAATCACTTGAGCCACCTCCGTTCCCTGCTTTGTTTTTCTCTCATTATGTTTTTCTTCTTGTGTCTCTTGTTGCATCATTTTGTTGCATCATTTTGTTGCATCAGCTTGCCGTACCTGGCCGCCATGTCAGCTTACTGTCTTGCTCGTCTTCTTTAGGAGGCACCGGGATCCTCCTCTCACTGCTTTGTTGTACCTCTCATTATGTTTTTTTCCTGTGTCTTTTGTGTCATCTTGTTGTCTTAGCTTGCTGTGCCTGCCCATCACGCCAGTTCACTGTCTTCTTTAGGAGGCACCGGGAACCGAGCAAGGGACCTCCCTTGTGGTAGACAGGAGCTCAATCACTTGAGCCACATCTGCTTCCCTTCTTATCCTTTTACTTAAGGAAAGACGTTGATATCGGTGTTTATGCAATTGAATGTGAGATGGAGTTGGGAATTTTGAGGTAATTTTGTTACCTTGAAATCTGATTGCACTGTATTATTGCCATTATCTGTATAAAAGGATTTCTTAACTAGTCACATTTTGAGCTTGGTAATTCTTTGTTGTGGGAGACTATCCTGTATATTGTAGTGAATTTAGCTGCATACGTAACCTCTACTCACTAGATGCCAGTAGCAAACCCCACTCCTCAAACAGGACATCCTAAAGTGTCTCAAGACATTGACAAATTTAATTTAGAAGGACAAAATCACACCCACGTGAGAACTACTGCTCTAAACAAAGGTGTAAGGACTTTTTAAAAAAAATAGTTTTGTAAAGCAGTAATTATATGATAAAAATATTAGTGAAATGTTTAGTGCAACTGACAGTCTTAAATAGAAGTATGAAAATATCCAGAAAATATTTTCTTCAACCCATTCACAGTTCTAGGTTTCATGGGTTGCGTTTATAAACTGCATCATTGCCATCACCCATATCTTTAGCAGGAATTAAAAAGAAAATAAACTTTACCTTAGTCAGGTACTATTAGAGAGGAATGGCAGCATAAGGGACTTTGTGTTAACATAGAAACCAGCTTTACACTATACTGGAAGATATTGCTAAAAGAAAAAATGTAGTCTTATTCCTCCTCCTCTCTTGTTGAAAGTGAGTAGCTATTTAGTATCACACATATCCATATGGTGACTAGAGTTGCAAAACAGAAGTTGACAGTTCTGTAATATACCAGAGAGTAAATATTTTAGGCTTTACCAGCACTTTGCATTGTCTTTGTTCTTTGTTGTTGTTTAGCCATTCTAGTAGTGTGTAGTGCTGTCTCACTGGAGGTTTAATTTTCATTTTTATGACTAATGACATTGAGCATCTTTTCATGTGTTTGTCATCTGTAGCTCTTCTTTTGTGCATTTTTATTGTTGTTTGTAAAAGTTTTGTATAAACTTTGGAATCATGATCTTTATTAGGTATATCTTTTTCAAATATTTTCTTCCAGACTGCGGCTTGTGCTACCATTTTTTAATACCCTCTTTTGAAAAACAGAAGTTTTAATGTTGGTTATGACCAATTTATGACATTTTTCCTACTATGGTTCATGTTTTCTTCTTATCTATAAAATATTTGTCAGACACAAGAACACAAAATTTTCTCCTATGTTTTCTTCTAAATTTACATAATTTTGATTTTAAACTTTCACATTACAACTTTATTTATGTATGCCATGAAAGAAATGGATGACAATTCATTTTGTATATTTATCTTCATTACTTCACCATCTACTGATTGTAATATTCTTTTTCTATAGGACCATTGTTGAAAATCCATTTGACATATGTGTGCAGTTTTATTTCCAGACACCCTATTCTGTTCCCTTGACCTATCTGTCTATCCTTATACCAATACCACATTATCTTAATTACTGCATCTTGCTAGTAAATACTGAAATCAGGTAATGTGAGTCTCCTGACTTGGTTCTTTTATGAAATTGTTTTTTACTATTCTAAGTCCTTTGTTTCTTCACATAAATTTTAGAACCAGTTTCTCAACTTATCTATTCTATTTCAAGATGGCATTGAATCAGTAGATCAATTTATTTCCAAAACTATAATATATTACCTATTATACACATGCACATATACATGCAAACTTATCTAATATTCTTGTTTCTGGAATAAAGGATGTACATTTTAGCATGTGATATCTCTACCATCTTTACCTAAGTCTGACAGTATAATTCCTATTCATACGAAATTTATGAGAATAACTCTTAAAGTAAACTCAGGGATGTTTCCATTTTATATGAAACATTCATCTGGTTACTAAATCCATAATCTGATTTAAATACCATGTATTTACTAATAGCTCTCAAATTTATATGTGAAATTCTTATTTCTCCCTAGAATTTAAGACTCAGAGTGCTAGAACCCTATCCAACATCTCCTTTTGTATGCATCCTTGACTCTCCTCTGCAATCTATTCCATCCCAAGTCTTCTCTCTTTCTGTAAAAGGCAAACACATTTACCAGGTGCTCATGACAAAAGCCATTCTTGACCCTTCTATTTTTCTCAGACCCCATATCCACCCATGAGCTAACCCTATTCACTTTACCTTTAAAATATATCCTAAATCTGAACACTTTCACTGCCTCCATTGATTATCAATCGCGTCTAAGACCCTGTATTTCTGTGCCTAAACTACTGCCATAACCACTAAACTGCCCAATTCTTATTTCCTATCATCAGTACCCTTCTCAGCAGTGAGATGTAGTCTTTAGTATCTCATTCAGAGTAAAATGCAAGGTGTTCACTGCGGCCTTCACTTACTGACAAGTTATTGTCCACATCTACCTCATGCTCTTATTGTGCACAATTCCCAGGCTCTCCAGCTACAATGGTCTAGAAGTTCCTTTAAAATTATAGCATTTCATTTATCAGGATATTTTCACTTGAACAGTTTTTTGTCTGTGTGCAGGGCCACTCTTTAATTACATTCAAGTTTTCACTCTAATTTTAATGTCAAAGTGGCTTTTCCTGACTACTCAGTCTAAACCAGCAGTCACTTTCAACATCTTGATTTTTTTTTTCATGTACTTAAACATATACATAAGTACAGATACATGTGTGCTTTCTCAGTAAAAGGTAAACTTCTTGAGAAAAGGGGCTTTTTGATCATTGCAGTTTCCCAAGCACGTAGAAAAATTCCTGGACCTTAGTAAGTGCTCGATTAAATATTTTGTTTGATAAATGAATGCTTTATGCATAGACTACTTGAGCCAGCCTTAATTACACATTTATGTTAAATTCCCAGTTAATAAAGTCTACTTTTTTTTATATTATAACTTGTTTTATTATTTCAATGTTTGTTTATATGTTTTTTACATAAACTGTAAATATAAGGAATCCATTCCCTCAAAAGAATACAGTCACCTATTAAATGTAGAAGTCTTCCTGTATGAAAAAAAGTTAAATTTCTGTCCAATTATCTATTGATCTGAAAATTAATCATATGAAATTTGAATGGATTTTTAGGGCATTTTAAAATATACTGATTTAAAATATAGGCTTTGTGGTATATTGATTGAATACACAGAATCATCTTCCATAGCTGCCAGCACTGAGAAACTAGGATTTTATATGAAATGCTATATACAGTGAGATGACATGAACAGAGAAAACACAATGGATTTCAAATTAGAGCACAAAATTTAAAGTCACAAAGGCAGATATTCTAAACTGCCAGCCTTGTTTTGTTAAGGTTACATCTCATGGTTGCTTTTATACAGCAGAGTTCAGTAGGAATAGAAGGAGGAATTTACTTAAGGAGAGTTAACAAGTCTCTCAAGCCTTATTGTAGAAACCATAGAGTCTAGAATAAATTGGTTAACTAGTTTTTCATGGAGAAAAATTCACAATTACTCAACATTATAGCCAAGATGCTAATTGTATTATAAAAAGTTGTCTGGATATTATGTCTTAAAATGATGTTTATGATCTTCCTAGTTGGTGCCAGAACCTAAGTACTCACAGAGCAGCCAAGCAAATAAAAATGTTTAAATCACACTGACATATAACAGTGTCTCATTGTAGCTTAAAATGGCTACTTCGATTTTGCAAAAGTTATCATTCATCTTCATCTTGAGTTTTTACAAATCTTTTCAGTTGTTCTAATAGATTTTTTAAAAGCACTATCCCCAAAGAGTTTGAACTTTTTTGAATTCCCTAAAAAGCTGAATTTAATTACCCACTCAAAAAAAAAAAATGAATCTAAATTTGATGTCATTAAATTTAATACTGAATTTTCAAAAAACTTGCTACCAGATAATTTCATAGTGAACAAAATTATATAATATAATTAATTACACTCACAGCTAATGAATTAGTTCCCTGGGAAAATTGGGGAGTTATCCTAAAATCAATCAAAAGCAGGTAACTTTTGTATAATGTTGCTTATGGCTATCCAGAGCTTCTCAATCTTTAAAGTACATAACAGACCACTAGGATCTTGTTAAAATGCAGATTCTGATTCAGTTATTCTGGGCAGCTTTATTTCTAAGGAGCTCTCAGGTAAGGTGGGTGTTACTGGTCCATGCACTGTACATTGACTGGACGTGGCCACGTGGATAGTTTCTTTTGCTTCTGGTTTTCGCCCTTAAAAAAATTACAAATTATCTAGGTGTCAAGCACAATATCTGAGAATTATTCAGGTTCTTTTCAAAAGGCAAGGGATTAATTAATGCCATCCAGTTATCTTAGTGAAAGTTAGATAATTAGGCCCAGATCCCACTGCCTCATTTCTTCAGCACAGGAGGAAACAAACTCTCTTTCTTCAAATTGGAAAAGAAACCAATGTGTACAGTACCAGCTTTTTCCTCTTTATATTTTAATATTTAGAGCTATTTCTATTTATAAGCAGGTAGGTGTTTATTTGGCTGGAATGAGAATAAGAAGTGTCCAGGGACTAAAGCTACTTGAAAGCTGCATTCTTCATGGGGCCTGATGCATACAAGAAGCAAACACCTTTCAGTATATGCTAACTGAATTGAACCACAAAAATGTTTCACCAGAATAAAAAAAAAATCTAACATATAATTCCCTTTGGATGCCACTCATTTCACAATCTTATCACAGAAAATATACTAAAAAATTGTGAATTCATTTTCATAGGTCTGTATGAGAAAATATAGGAAAACAAGCAAAACAAACACTGCTTTAAGGTTTTATTTCTAGAGTCAACGCATGTATAGAAAAAAGAATATAGAAATGATAGTGGTTTGCCAATCATTTCTTGATAGTTGTAGAATACATTTTCTTTGTACTATTCTATTCTTCTGAAATTTTGAATGAATAATTGCAAAGCTGTCATTCATTGCTTACAAGAATTGCCCATTAAAGCACCAAAGACCTATCACCGCTTTGTTGACATAGAGTTAACTGAGGATACTTGAAATGATTTCAACAAAAGCACCTTTTTGTTATTTAAAAGTAATTACTGGGTTGTTGCAATAGTGATTGCTAGAATATGCACATTTGCCCTCCAACCTCCTATGGGTCAAATAAATGCCACAGATGTTCTTGATTCCCATTTCTAAAATGATTAAAGCACTGGTTTCACTGGTAAGTCTGACATATAAACAAAGTGCTATAAGGCTATGGAGTGTTAGAATGTTTTCCTATACCTGAAGTAGGTAATTACTGCTTTATTTTTTCATATTTTAAGTAGAAAATTTTAAATGACAGGTATAATACTCTCAATGTAAAAATAATTTTGATGTAAAGTATCAATAAGCAATTGATGAAATGAAACTAAAATCATCTATTATACTGATAATAACTAAATATGTAGTGCCAGGTTTTTGTTAAAGAGCTAGAATTTTTAAAGTACTCAGGTAAGAAGTGACAGCGACTAAACTCTCTAAAATCACCATCACCATTCACCCTCTTATCCTCCATCTTTGTAATGGTTATTGGAATCCTCTATCATTGCAAAAAGAAAAAAGAAAAAGAAAAAGAAAAAAAATATGTCTGTGTGTGTGCATTCTCTAGCCTTTAATCCTAAAAATAAGATAAAATCAAGTAGGCTTATGAGGAAGTTATTGCATGCATATTTTTAAGCTATATGCTATTTTCAACTTTCAAAACATGATTTTAATTGCCTACAAATAGAAAAAGAAAGTTTGTTCTGCCATGAAAAAGCTTTTCTGCTGAGCACTTCAGGAATTTCAGACGTTCTAGCCTAGCCACATTTGGCAAATTTAGTAGAAATGAGGGAAATATTAAAATAAGAATTTAATGTATGGGTAGTATATGTTGGATCTTTCCTGATTGTAAATTTGGAATCACTTGCAAAGAGTCAGCTACATTTTTAGAATTTTTATTTTCCATTTAGCTGTGAAATCAGAGGAAAAGGAAATAAGAATTTATCAATGATAAGGAGGTGTTTGCCAGGAATATATAAAGCTGTATAATTGATGCAGATGACATTGTCACATATGTCACATTGTTACTGGATTTTGTCTAGGTTCTTGGCTATGCTGCGGAAATGAATTTCAAGAGCACATCAGGTTAGTTAGGCCAGTAATTTGTTAAGGTGGGAGAGAAGAGAAATGGGAGAAAATAACAGATCATGGGTCCCCAGTAGAGAGTAAGGGGCTGAAAAGTGATAAAGAGGGCTAATTTATAGACTACAATATCCCATTATAGATTATAAATGCCTAGGTTTTACTTGTGTGTTGATCCATGCACTGGGGTCATGGTGAGAGCAGGGAGCAGAAGGAGGGAGAGATAGAGAGGGAGAGAAGGAGAGAGGAAGAGAGAGAATGTGAGAGGCTTTTGCATCTGCTTTTAAACTATTAATTATTCTGCCCCTGTGCTAATGCATAGGAGTCATCACAGCTGTTTGCTGTTTTCATTGATTACCCCACCCATCAGTCCCCTGGAATGGCCCAATGATAATGTCCCTGGAGAATACCAGGGCTTCTCCTGGCTTCCAGAGGAAATCTCATTCTGGATGGCAGAAATCTCGTTCTGAGTGGGATTTCTTGTGAAGGTCTTCCAGCAGCCATCTTGGGATATCGATATTCATGTGGACTTCTTGCCAGGTTCCAGATCTGTCTATTCATTCCCTATTTTACTAGTCTGCTTCAACATCACACATGAGTATTGCCTTTCCTTAGCCACATCCCACTTAACTCCCATTATGGGAGAAGGGAGGTGCTTATTATTAAAATTGTGATAGCTAATAAAGTGTGATGCTTTTAAAAATCAACAAGCAAATGGAGAAACATGACAATGTATTTGTTATATAACATTGGTTATAAAGTTTAAAAGATAATTACAGCAGCATCATTGCCATCTTGCATTAATATGCCTGCAGATGTCCCTTCAATTAAGAATCCCCTGCTTGTGATATGGGGGGGGGGCAGGGGAGTAGTTCAAGTGTTTGGTTTGAGTGCACGAGTGCCTATGTGTGAAAGTCTGTTAGGAGAATATTATCCTGGGTATCCCTTACCCCAATAAATATAAGTAAGCTGCTGGTTCTGCCTTTGGAGAGTAGTGGTTGTTGTTGTTGAGTGTTCCATATTTTGTTAGCAGGAATAAGGCCTTATTTGGATCATCTGGATAGATAAGGTGATTTGAGGGCTTTTCAAATCCAAGGTGTTAACAGCTTGTGAAATAATGAGCATAAATTAAGGAGGCTGACCACTGTAGGCTGTGTTCCCTGGCTCTCATGTTACCTGACTTCTTGGTGAGTTCAGCCCAAGAGAAACACTGGCTGAAAACTGGCAGCAGAGGGAAGAGAGGAGCTCAGGTATTTCACCCTCTCCCTTTGTGCCTTGGCAGATGTTCTGAGAGTTACTGTATGTCCACCAGACAGGTCCTGCTGCAGATGATGCCATCATTTCCTCTTTTCCTCTCCAGCCTATGTGTTTTGTTGTGGTTACTAATCTCTAGGTAACTTACTTGGGTCTCAGCTCCTTCTTTACTTGTGTCACCAAATCCTTGCACTGAATTCTCCTTGTTGCAACTTTCTGTTAGATATACAGGACATATTCCTTGTATATCTAACATATTCTAGTCCTGAATAAGAAATAAAGAGAGCTCAATCATTAAGAGTGACTGTGTGCTTCTAGAGGAAAGGATTATGGTACAGAGTTTAAGAGTTGAATCCTAAACCTGCAACTTCTTCTTTGTGATGTCTTAGAGAGATCACTGAGCCTCTCTCAACTTTGGTTTTATATGAAAATAACAGGAATAATTCTTACAAGTTCATGTGCTGTGGTTGTTATTATTCTTGTTTTACAGAAGAGGAAACACAAATTATTTTAGTCTCTAAACCTCAAAGACAAATAACCAGTATGTAGCAGAGCTGGATTTTGAATATAGGCCTGAACTACTCCACAAAGTCCTTGAATTTATAAATGTTTATTTTCAAATAGTGTTTTGTAAAGTTGTTGAAATAGATTTCTCTGTTAACTAGATTTTATTAACCCTGTTAGTATTACTAGAAAACATTTTGTCCTAGATCCTTCAAGCTATTTTCAGAAATAAAAAATCTCAAATAAATAGAATCCAAATTTATGATACCAGAGATTTCATTTAAATTTTGAATTTTGGATGAAATCACAGATCCAAATAAAATTTGCACGAGTTTTTTTCCTATATTGTGAAACCATTATAAATCTAGGGAAAAAAGTTTCTTTAAGTGACTATAATTTAGGTAAGTCTTTCTGAAAGAAACTGATAATTAAAGATAATTGACCTGTATTTTAATAGTGAGTTCTTAAAAACATGTTTTTATAAAGCATTAATTTTAGATTTTATGTTCCTAATTATATGTCAAGATTTAGATGATGCTGAACATTCGAAGGAGATGATGAAATTTAAAAGACCCTGGATATTGTAGTAACTTTAATTGTCTTTTGAAACTTAAAGCTATAAATTAATGGCAATTAAAAAAAACAATAAATCACCTGTTCTTTGTGGTGATGTGTTAGGTAGTAGACTCTAAAGGACAAAGGCCTGTGAAAGCTAAAATCTATTCAAACATGGAAATTATATGACTCAATTAAAGAGCTATCGCAGCATTCTCTTTTGACCTAGTTCTCAATTTCTTAGGACAGAGAGGTACTTAAGCAGTTATTTGCTGTGGTATATAATTGTAAATACATGGATTTCTTGGTAAAAAGATGAAAATAAGGAATGAAGCAGAAATCTCACCTCAGAACCTTTTCTAAAATGTGACAGTGAAATCGCCCTTAAGGAAATTGCTTTGTGCCTGCTGTTATCCTCTACTTCTTTAGAAGCGTAGGCACAATTTCTCCGCTCATGAAGGATGTTCTTCCATGCATCCATTCAATGTCTGGTGTTCTTGAAAAATGATCAATTATTTTTCTGTCTTTTATATGTATTTTTTATAATCATACTTTTTACTTATCTTAAATGTGAAATTGGTGATTGCTTTAATCTCAATTTTTAATGGAAAAGATTTGAGTAAGTCTCAGAAAGCTGTTCTGAAAATACCTGCAGCCCAAATCAAGTTAATAGGAGTACTTAGCAGTAAATCTTAGTTGTCCAAAATCCCCATTGAACTATATGTCTTCCTTATCCAAACACTTTATATTCATGTAAATGCTGGAGTTTATGTCTTAGCTAATAATAAAAGATAATTGAGAGGATTTTCCTTCCTTAGGGTAGAAGCATCATACCCTATGGGTGATGCTTCATGGTGAAGCCAAGACTTCTAAATAGATAGATACATAAATTGGCAAGCATGAAACACATTTCTGGGGTACATTTTCGTAGACGATATTTACAAAGATTACTTCAAGACTAAGTCATATGGGTCACTGTGACAGCAATATTAATTTGATCATATAAATGAAAAAAAAATGTGTTTGAGTGAGACAGCTATTTTTCTTTCTTATGGAAAACTGTACGTGTTGATTTGCTCATCAAAATTCACAGGATGGCTATTTCATTATTTTTGACAACTAATATTGAAAGCTTTCTGTTTTCTATTTATCTTTGTGTTTTAACAAACTCTAAGTACAGTTTCAAAAATAATGTATTTCATACAGGTAAAAAGTGATGACACTTTAAAATGGTGTGACTGAGTAAATACAAATGAAGTACCACATTTTTAAATGCAAAGATCTTCTTCTGAGAGCAGGTCACCCTTTAGTAACTTGTTTCTTACTATATAAAGTTAAAGTAGGGTCGTTCTTTAAGTAATGTGTAAAACTTTACAATTACAGAACACCTCCTTGTGCAATACTATCTTTCATTCACTTTTAGAGAGAGACCAGATCTGTTCCCCAATGGTCAGTTCAAGCCAATTTTTGGTGATGTAAAGACTGAGCAGGGTCAGAATCTCTCAGACTTACTAATACTCAATCAATGGAAAACACTGGTTAGTGCATTAGGGATTTTCAGGTTGCAGGAAATCAAGATTTATTCAGGCTTATTCTAGTTAATGGGAATGCATAGGAAAGATACATAGGAAAGTAAGGAAGAATAAGAAACTCAAGAGCTACAGAGCAACTCTCTACCTTCAAGACCAATGCAGCTCTGGATCAGTGTAAGCTTGTCATTTTCTAAGGAGCACATATATCTTGACTGTCTAACATCCTGTTAAATCTCTTCTATCACATTTACACTTCTCAAGTAGAGAAGATTGTTGCTGGAGCTCATTGCTATGTGGCATAGAACTGTTAATGTCAGGTCATTTCAATATGGTATTGGAAAAACTTGTGGATGGACTATGGCATCAATTCCCCCACAGGCAACCAACAGTGGCTTTTTATCTGGAAAATATTTTTCCTGATGTTTTCTCAAACTTTGGAAAATATCTCAACTTGTCAGTGGAGCTGGAAAGACAGTCTTTTTGATACGTAGCAGCAACTTGGAAACTGTTCCTCTTGTCTCAGCTGTTAGGGTAGGAGGAAACTTTTCAACATGGAACATCACAGAAGATATTTCAGAACCTAATTATCTTAGAAATTAAGATGAAGATGCTTTCAAGGCCAAAGACATTAGAATCTAAATGTTCTAGTGAATTGAAGGGTATCAGAAACAATGGGCACTTTTTGCTCACTCATCCTACTAGTGTGATTGAAAACATACAAAGTGTGGTATAAAATGAGGATTTTCAACAAATTTTATCTCACATGCCAATTCACATCAAATGGCAATGGCTTCTTAGAGGTCCTCCCTTGAGAAAAATATCCACATCCTCTCTATAGTCAATTGAATTATGTATTCCAACATAGATATGTTCCTAATCTTTTTGTTGTTGTTGTTCCTAATCTTAACTCACATTCCTGGGATTGTGAACACATTATAAATTTATTACAATGGGTTATTGTTAATTTTAGTTTACTATGTGGTCCAACTGAATGAGGATCAACTTAGCCAAGATTATACAAGGATTCATGAGGAGAACCCATAAGTCACAGAAACAAATAAGGAGAGGACATTGCTATGTAATGGGAGGCAAAGATACAAATTAAGGAAACCCAAGGATTGTTAGCAGCCAGCACCAGTGTGCTACAGTCTTTGGGAAGAAAGTGAACCTTGCCAATATCTTGATTTTGTATTTCTTCTATTCTCAAAACCATAAGCCAAAGAATTCCTATTGTTTGAGCGACTTATTTTGTGGTATTTGTCATAGCAGCCTGGTAAACTAAGACAGTCCCTATTAAAAGTGCAGTTTGTGGACCCGCAGCATCAGTATCTCCTTGAAGCCTTGAGAAAGTACAGAATCTTAGGCACACCACAGACCCACTGAATGAAAATCTGTATTTTTCAAAGATCCTTAGGTATTTCATATATGAATGTTAAAGTTTCAGAAGCAATAATTTGGACCACATCTGGGTTCAATGGGAATGAACATCATGAAAGACTGGCAACACATTAATAGGCATTTAATTCCTGGTAAAATTGAAAGAATATGGATTTGGAGTTCAAACAGAGTGGTGAGAGTATCATAGCTCTACTGCTTACTCGGTATTTTTAGCAATGGATAAGTATTTTTTTTCTTTAATCTGCAAAATGGTCATTGAAAAAACCGCTATGGGTTTTTTTATGCATCAGGGTTAAAATATATGCATGCTGAGCACACATTGCAGTTCCTGACAAATAGGAAGCGTGCTTAGTAATAAATAATTTATTATTGTTACCTGTGTCAAAAACATTCCCCCCTTTAATCCATTCAAATGTATGAAGTCCTTGAAACTTACAGAAACTTGCCCTAATAGAACAACTTGAAATGAGCATACTGAACATGTTTTAGGAGCAAAGACATTGTGAAAATCAAGGAAAGGTACAACTTCCAATAACCTTGAAAAGCCTTCTTTATAAAAGGCTAAATTATAAGGCACCTCTTCTATTACAGAATTTGCTTTTCTGCCCCTAGAAGGAGAAAACCTACAACTAACTCAGGAATCTATTTCAATTTCTGAACTTTAATAATCAAGACATTTTAAATAATATGTATTTTCTCCTACTGAAGTTTGAACTAATTTAACTTAATCTCTTATTCTTGGGGGAAAAAAAACTTAGTGATTATAATGTATGGCAGAGACTTAGCCAAAGATCAACTTAAATAATAATTCTAGTCCCTTAGAACATTTTATCATGAATACTAAAAACCATTTTGTTTTTATTGCAGTCTCACAAGTGTGATGCTGGAGAATATTCTTCTGCCCAAAGTTCCTGAACCAATTTTTTAAAAAATACATACTAGTTTTATGCTTAGTAGTTTGCTTAATCACTACACCTCTAGTATAGCCCTGACACTTATTATGTTTCTGACCAATGTACCTGAAGGATAATTTTCTTGGGTGGCTAATATTTTCATAGCCAGGATTGTGCTTGGAATCTCATAATCAAATCCAGAAAATATCTTAAAACATGCAATTAAAATATGTTATCACTTATAAATAGCTCAATTTTATTTAATTTATGAACATTCCTATTTAAGAAATTCTAGAGGTGGCAGCAATGGAAAGTCAAGGAAAACATTAATATCATTTCTATCACTGACATTTTCATTCCAGTAGGTTAGGAACAAGAAGGCAAATGAATGCTAAAATAACCCAATTATTAGAAAAACTTCTTGAGGTTGCCACATGATAAGGTTCTCATTTGGGAGTTTATAAAAATGTGAATTGGTTGCACCTTATGAAAGAAGCTGGTGCTGTGTATTAAGTGGAAATCTGACAAGTGACTTAGAGCAGTTGTAAAAAGCGAAGTTAAATATTGCAGTGATAAATTTTGAGAGAAAAAACATCAGAATGAAAGTATATGTTTTACTCTCAAAGAAATTGAAATGTACAAAATGAAAGTAAAAATTGCTGCTGTTTTTAAATTAAAGTGTATTGATTAAGCCGTGTGTTAAAGTAGAATAGAATTTACAAAATGACACACAAATTTAGCTCTGACACCTAAACAAATGCATATCAATTGAGGAAAAGATACTTTCGAATGAAATGGCTAGTTAGAAATCATGCAATGCATTTAATTAAACAAATGGCTGTATTTATTACAAAAATCTCATGTATATGTAATATATATATATATATATATATATGTAATGTCGTGTTTATGTATGTTTGATAGCCAAATGGTAAATGCTATTAATTTTCTTTATTTTAGTAACATTGTTATTCTTTGTAGAGATCCCAGTAATCACATGATCATTGCCATCTACTTGGTAAGCAAGTGGGATGTAGTTCTAAGCACAACCAATGTATTGGGGAAAAAAGATATATATCTACTAGAAAAATAGTTTTTATGGAAAACTAATAACAGATGTTGCCCATATGCAGACAGTGAAAAATCTCACATTTATTTTGTTACTCAAAGCTACTGAATCAGTTCTTAGGATGAGAGTCAATGTTGAACTATCTGACAAAAAACATCTATAATTGGCACCATAATGTCATGAAGTTACATTGCAGGACTTATGACTTGTTTAGGAATTCCGGCTGACAGTTAGGTTAATGACCTCTGTTCTACAGATCATTTTGATGGGCTTTATTTGTTTTTTTTTAATCCAATTATTTTATGTTATGTGCAAGAAAGAGGACTGCAGATAAAAGAAGCTTATTCATGCAAAATGATAGATTGTTTAACATTGATTAATACAATTTTTATTTCCACAAAGGAAAGCTATAAATAAAAAAAATAATTTTTACATGATTTTTACATATTTTGCTGATATAAGAATAGATGCAAAATTGTGCTTAATAATATATAGCTGATATATGAAATCAAATAGTTTTATAATTTTCTAAAACTCGTATTCACATGAGTGAATTTAATCGAGCAAGGAATTAAAAATAAATTAAGCACTAAAAGAAATCATTGTACAATACTTGATATAATAATGAAAGACTTCAGTTAATCTGTTTCAATATAATATTATATCTCTAAGTCATTCAATTTAATATTGGTTTAAATTTTACTAAATTAAAATGACAAAAAGTGGTTAACTACCATTAGACATAGATTTAGATGAATTGATTATAGATCCAACGTATTTTAGTACAAAATCTAGCATCCAGACTACATTTTCGTTTATTTTCTAACTTAATTCATTTATTTGGATGTTTTTTATTTCTTATCTAGCCTGATTGCTCTAGCTAAAACTTCTAGCACAATATTGAATAATAATGGTGACAGTGGGCATCCTTATTTTCTTCCTGAATCAGTGGGAAAGCTTTCAGTCTTTCGCCATTGAGTACAATGCTAGCTGTAGGTTTTTCTCCATGTATTCCTATCTTTTGGAGTGTTTTTATCAAGAAAGGGTGCTGTATTTGATCAAATGCCTTTTCTGCATAAATCGAGAAGATCATGTGATTTTCCTTCTTCAATTTATCAATGTGGTTTATTACACTAATTGATTTTCTCGTGTTGAAACACACTTGCATACCTGGGATAAAACCCACTTGATTGTGGCGTATAATTCTTTTAATGTGCTTTTGGATTCTGTTTGCAAGTATTTTGTTGAGGATTTTTGCATCTATATTCAATAGAAATATTGGTCTATAATTTTCTGTTTTCATAGTATCTTTAACTAGTTTTGGTATTAGAGTGGTGTTGGCTTCATAGAATGGGTTTGGTAGTGTTCTTTCCTGTCCAAAACAAAACTACTAGAATTAATAGATGAGTTCAGAAAAGTGGTGGGGTATAAGGCTAATACACAAAAATCAATAGCATTTCTCTATACTCCTGATGTGCAATCAGAGGAAGAAATTTTTTAAAAATTCCATTTATAATATTGACTTAAACTGTCAAATATTTAGGAAATAACTTAACCAAGGACATAAAAGATCTGTATTCAGAAAACTACAGAGCATTGTTAAAAGAAACTGAAGAAGACTTAAATAAATGGAAGGACATTCTGTGTTCAGGGATTGGAAGACTAAATATCATTAAGATGTCAATTCTACCCAAACTGATATACAGATTCAATGCAATCCCCCCCAAAATTCCAGCAGCCTTTTCTGCAGAAATTGAAAAGCCAATAATCAAATTTAATTGGAAGGTAAGGGGTCCTGAATAGTCAAAAATGTCTTAAAAAAAGAACGAAGTTGGAGAACTCTCACTTCCTGACTTTAAAGCATATTACTTAGCCACAGTGGTAAAAACAGCATGAAACTGGCATAAAGACAGATACATTGACCAATGGAACCGAACTGAGAACTCAAAAATCGTCTCTCAGTTTATTCAACAAATGGTGCTGGAAGAACTAGATAGCCATATCCAAAAGAAAGAAACAGGACCCCAATCTCACAACTTATACAAAAATTAACTCAAAATGCACCAAGTATCTAAATATAAATGCAAAAACCATAAAACTCCTAGAAGAAAATGTAGGAAAACATCTTCAAGGAATTGTGGTAGGCGGTTGTTTCTTAAACCTTACAACCAAAGCATGAGCAACAAAAGAAAAAAATAGATAAACGGGAGCTCCTCAAAATTAAACACTTTTGCACTCAATGGACTTTGTCAAAAGGGTGAAAACGCAGCTGACTCAGTGGGAGAAAGTATTTGGCAATCACATACCTGATAAGGGTTTAATATCCATGATACATAAAGAGCTCATACAACTAAACAATAAAAAGACAGCCTATCTGATTTTAAATATGGGC
This sequence comes from Tolypeutes matacus, assembly GCA_026826555.1. Taxonomy (NCBI): domain Eukaryota; kingdom Metazoa; phylum Chordata; class Mammalia; order Cingulata; family Chlamyphoridae; genus Tolypeutes; species Tolypeutes matacus. The sequence goes on along the minus strand of JAKSZT010054473.1, from coordinate 865,123 downwards.
AAAATGCAGTGGATATGGCTCAACTGGGCATCTGCCTCCCACATGGAAGTTCTGGGTTCTGTTCCCTGTGCCTCCTAAAGAAGACAAGCAGATGGTTCAATGAGCAGATGCTGCAACCAGCAAGATGCCTCAATGTGCAGATGCCACAAACAGGAGATGCCACAGATACCACAACAAGCAGACACCCCAAAGAGCAGTTGCTGCAACCAGCAGATGCTGCAGAGCAGACACCGCAACCACCACAATGAGCATATGTCACAACCAGCAGATGCCACAGCCAGCACATGATGTAACCAGCAGACAATGCAACCAGCAGGGAGCAGAAATGACTCAAGTGGTTGGGCACTTGCCTCCCACATAAGAGGTCCCAGGTTTGGTTCCTGGTGTCTTCTAAAGAAGAGGAGCAGAAAACAAGCAGACAGATGAGGGAGCCACCTTGGGGTGGGTGGGAGGAAGGGAGTAGATTAAAAAATAAATAATTAAATAATTAGAAGACAATTGTCTAAAGAAGAAATACAAATGGCAAAATAGCACATGAAAAAAATGTTCAACATCACTAGCAATTAGGGTAATGCAAATCAAAACTACAATGAGATATTTCATACCTATTAAACTGGCAACTATTAAAAGGTCAGAAAATTGTAAATGTTGGAGAGGATGTGTAGAGAGAAGAATGCTTATTCACTGTAGAATGATACAGCCACTGTGAAGGACTCTTTGGAAGTTCCTAAAGAATTTTAATATAAACTGCCATGAGACCTGGCAATACCATTGTTAGTATATACCCACAAGAACTGAGAGCAGTGACACGAGTAGACATCTGTACACTGATGTTCATAGAGGTATTATTCACAATAGCAAAAAGTTGGAAAAAACACAGGCCTCCATCAACTGAAGAATGGATAACAAATTGTGGTGTATACACATAATGGAATATTTATGCAGAGTTAAAAAGAAATAGTGATGAAGCATATGACAACATGGATGAAACTGGAGGACATTATGTTGAGTGAAGCAAGCCAGACACAAAAAGACAAATCTATATGGTCATACTATTATGATTATTATCATGGAGTTAATAATTAGAATATAAGTCACCAGAAAATAGAAGGGTAGAGAATGGAAAGTTAAGGATTAATCTGTGCAGATTTGGTAAAAAATGTTGTTTGTAACTAGCAGTACAATTGTATGGGAATGACTGGTTGAAAGGAAAAGTTTAAGGTCCTGAAAATTTCTAGAAGAAAAGCAAAAAATTGAACATGAGATGGTATAACATAGTGAAACCTCATGTAAAATATGAATGTGAGTGATATTGCATGTATGACACTGTTTTTGCAAACTATAAATGCAAATAAGCTAGAGAGAAAGACACAGAATAGCAGCTATGTATAGCAGGGGAAGCGTAGAGAAATTGAGAAATGATAAGTTTTGTTTGTTTGGTTGGTTGGTTTTATTTTTTATTATTATTACAGGAATAATGAAAATGGACTAAAAATAATTAGAGTGATGAATACACAGCTATGTGATTATACCAAATACCATTGATTGTACACTTTGGATGGATTTATGTTTTATTTATATGTATCAATAACATTGATTTGTTTAAAAAACAAAACTATATAGAATAAAATAAATCTCAAACAAAGAGAATTAACAAGAACAGAGAAGGCCAAAGAAGGATTTTGAAGGTGCTTCTAAGATTCATTAAGGTGATGTGTGAAAAAAAAAAAAAAAAAAAAGGTGATGTGTGTATTTGTGTGCATGCACACACATCTGCCAGCTGCCTATTTTGTCAGATGCTAATTCCCTGTTGAAAATCCAATGGCTAAAAAAAACACTTCCACATTATATTGAATCAACAAAAAAGGTTGGGAAATTATATTTTCTGTCTCAGAATTAGTGCCAAAAATTATACGACCTAACTTCTTGAAAGAGCTGAAAATTAAGTATTGGTTGAAGACAGAAATCAGGTAAACAAAATATCTGCAGGCCAAAGTCTAGAAGCCAGACTAAAAGAAGGAGGAGGAGTAAAAGAAGGAAAACTTATGAGGAAGTGTGAAATCGTAAGAGAAACAGGATGTCAGCAAAAAGGAAAGAGAAAATACAGAAAATTTCAAAAGCTAAGGTTTTTGCCTTAGAATTACTAAATGATGAATATAAGGTGAAAGGTCATTATTAAAAAGCAGGATTTCTTTTTACTAAGTCAATATGTGTGTGTGTGTATACATGTGTGTGGCTTAAAACAGAAATTTATTCTGTCATAGTTCCGGAGGTTAGAGGTCTGAAATCAAGGGGTCATCATATATAACAAACAATACAATAATTACTCTTCATAATTACCCATATGATTATCTTTACCAGACCTTTATTTCTTTATGCTGCTTTGATCCACTGTCTAGTCTCCTTTCCTTTCAGTCTGAAGAACTTTTTTTAGCATTTCTTGTAGGACACGTCTAATGGTGATAAATTCCCTCAGCTTTTGTTTATGTGGGAATATTTTAATCTCTTCCTCATTTTTGAAAGAAAGTCTTACTGGATATAAAATTCTTGGCTGACAATTATTTTCTTTTGGCACTTTAAATATTTCGTACCATTACCTTTACTCCATGGTTTCTGATGAGAAATTGCCACTTAATCTTATTGGGATTCCCTAGTACATAACTTGTTGCTTTTTTCTTGCAGCTTTCAGAACTATCTTCTTGTTCTTGGTATTAGAGAATTTGATTACTATGTGTTTGTGTGGGGTTCTCTTTGAATTTATCTCTTTAGGGTTCCTTGGAATTCTTGAACATGCATATTTATGTCTTTGGTTAAATTTGGGAAGTTTTATGCCACTATTTCTTTGAATATTTCTCTGCCCATTTCTCTCTTCTTCTTCTTCTGGGTCTCCCATAATATGTATGTTGGTACACTTATGGTGTCCCACAGGTCTCTTAGACTGATCATTTTTGAAAAATTCTTTTATCTCTCTGCTCCTCAGCCTGAATTATTTCAGATGTCTAGTTTTTGAATTCACTGGTTCTTTCTTCTACCACCCCAATCTGCTGTTGAAATCATCTATGAAATTTTTCATTTCAGTTATTATGTTTTTCAATTCCAATATTTCTTTGCAGAGATTCCCATATTGTTTATTTTTATTTTCCTCATATTCATTAGTTTTTTTCCATGTTTTTCTTTATCTCATTGAGTATTTTGAGGATCATTATTTAAAAGTCTTTGTCTGTTAAGTCCAAAGTCTGGTCCTCTTCATTGATGGATTCTGGATTTTTATTTTGTTCCTTTGGATGGACCATCATTTCCTGTTTATTTGTTTGTCTTTTAATCTTTTGTTGCACACTGTACATTTTAATATTTTAAAGTGTTAAAACTAAGGTTTAGTCCCTGGGCTGTCCCTTAAATTTGCATCCAGCTAGTGATATGACAGAGATCTTCCTGAATGCCAGAAGCTTATCAAAACTAATAAATCAAGGCAAAAACTTGTAAAACACTTATATGTCAAGCAATGTTCTAAAGACTTCATGTTCATTCACTTAATCACAGCAATCTTATGAAATAGGTAATATAATTAGCCCTATTTTAAAAGTATCATTCATCTTTTAATCCATAGAATACCTGGCACATAAGAGATGTCCTTTAAAGTTGAATTAGACTTCAAAAACTTATTTAATGATACAATTTTTTTATATAAAAGTCCTGGTAACCTCAGTAGACTCTATGGATTACAAAAATTGCTAATCCAATTCTTACCTCTACAATCAAGTCTGAGACAACTGTGAAAATGGGATAATGATCTCTTTTCCTGGAGATTGGGGATGCATCAGAATGTGATTAAGAGTGGAGATTATGAATGAACTAGTCTTTAATAATATATAGGCCTGAAGTGGACTACTAAGAGGAATTTAAACACTTTAGACAAAGTAGTCAAGGAGAGGTGTGACATACTTGGGAAACACAAAGTTTGATGTGGCAAAACCATAGGATTAAATTCATAAGCAGAATAAAAAGAACTAAGTATGGGTTATTTTGCGGATTGCCTTCAAGATCATAAAAAGCAATTCAGATTTAATCTTGACCTAATTTTTCCAGAATGTATTTTAGCATACACTGGTTCTATGTGGTACTCCATGAAACAACAAACAAAGTTGAACAAAAACAGAAAGCTTTTCAGAGTAAAAATAATTTTAAGAAACTCTGTGTATTATTTATATCTTATATTTGGAAACACAGGGCATAGAAATATGTTAAAAGTTCTTAGGAAATCTGCAATATAAAAAACAGATTATTGTTTAACATGGAAATTTCCATATTTATTTAAGGACAGAACACTTTTTTACAGTAACTCAAATTAATCTCTGTAGAGTGAACTTGAAGAAATTATATAAGATTTTGACCAATTCTGTAACATGATCAGACTAGTATTCTAGAATAATCTATATAGTGCCCATGTACAGACAGATGGAAAGAAGCAGTGAGACTGGCATGAGTTATTTCCTTATTAGGTAACCCAGGAATAATCACCTACAGAAAGATGTTGAGGGCTATCTAAGATGACTGAGATGGATGGGAAAAGATACTTTTAAGATATAGCATTCAAAACATTTAGTAGTAGACATGAATGGAAAGGAAAAGGGAAGAAGGAAGCAATGACTCTCAGATTTTTGACATGCATGGCTAGGTGGATCTTTTTCCATCAACTAAGAAAGGAACTTCAGGGTGAAACACATTTTTTGGGAAAGGTAATGATTAACTATTGACATATCAAATATGTTGGGTAGAGAAACATAAAGGAGTAAGTTATGTTCTTAAGGAGAAGAAGAATAGAAGAACCCTGGAATTAAGATCATGACGGAGACGATGCAGTAACATCTTGTTACATAAAATGAGGCACATGTAGTGAGGCAGAGGCCAAGGAGGGAGAGACTTTCTGAAGAGTGATATTGGGTAAGAAAGGACTAAAAAGTTTCAAGTATCTGGATGGCCTTGGGGAGGATATTCCAGGAGGAATGAACCAGGAATACTTGTCTGTGAATGAATGACTGTGAGTGGTAAAAGTCAAAAGAGACAGGAACAAGATATGCAGAGCAATCAATTTTCATACTTAGAAGTATTTCCTAGATCATTCAAATTTCTGGTACTCTGTAGTTGCATTCATATTTCACCAGATGTCCTAACTTAAAAAAATTATAAATAGTCCATATCCACAAAATATGCACTCCTATTTCCCCCTCCTTCATCTCCTCGTATCCTCTACTTTATTTTCTATCTCTGCAAATATGCTTCCTCTGGAATAGTTTGCAGAGAATTTTTTTTTCTGGTGACTGGGCCATACTTTCTTGTCTCCTTGTATGTTTGGTAACTTTCTTGGTGAGTTATGTTGTGGTATGTTATTATGTTGTGGTAACTCTAGAAATCTAGTTCTCCCACTCCTCAGCCCATCAGATAATGAACAAGAACAATGAAGGAAGACAAAAGAAAAACAAGGAAAGAAAGAGAGAGAGAAAGAGAAGGAAAAAAGATAATAACACACACACACACACACAAAAAAAAAAAAAACAGATAAAACTTCCCACCCCAAGGAAAAAATTGTACCACCTTTCCAAGTCCTTTATAGATGCTACTGGGAGGTCAGAAGCTGCTTCTTTTGAGGAACTTGCTCTTTATGTTCAGGTGGGAGGCCAGAAGCCACTACTGCCCAGGTAACAAAACTGGGGCCAGAGACCATGCTAGTACTTCAGGAATCCCCCAGACCAACCTTAACCTTCAACTCCAACTTTTGGAGGATAAGGTTTCCTCTGCCGGCCCTAACTCCAACTGGCTGCTCCCAGAATCCAGCCTTTTGTAGCCACCACTGTTTCCACAGTTGCTTTCCCCTGGGCTGAGGATGGTTTGTGTTTTCACTTGCAAAATTAGAACTCTTGGGAACCTCTCAATTTGTCCTGCACTCCCATAGTTGTTTTAAATGTCCAGTCTGGTCCCAGGATTACCATGTATTCAATTCCAGTCCCTTTTTCACCCTCATTCAGTTTTCTGGTGGAGGGGATGATCTGTAAAATTTCTTACTCCATCATTTTGCCTCTGCATTGTCCTCTGGATGACCTAATGTTTTGCAAGCTCTAGGACTATGGTTCTGTATGTTTATACATTCATGTATCCACATATTCTGTAATATAAGTAGAAGACTCTCTTGCTTAAAGATTTCCTAAAAGAAATAATTCTTAATTTTTAGGCAAACAGAATACTTTGCTCTATTACTTTTCATTAAATTGGCACTCTTCTTGTGATCTTTCCCTTCTCCCTTTGTCTCTACACTTATATTTTTAAAAATGTGTATCTCTTCTATTGAAGATAGATGTAAAATGTGGCACAGCAAAAACATGTACTTTTTTTATTTTTCATTTTTTTGAGGTAACAGGGACTGGGTATTGAACCCAGGACCTCTTATGTGTGAAGCCAACACTCAACCACTGAACCACATCGGCTTCCTTGAGCTGATTTTTTGGCTTGTTTGCTTGTTTTGTCTTTTTTTTTCCAGGAGGCACCAGGAACTGAACCCAGGACCCCCCATGTGGGGAGGTGGGTGCTCAACCGCTAGAGTCAGATCCGCTCCCCAAAACATATACTTTTCCTTTACATTTTTATTTCCAAGAAACATCAAGTTGCTTTTTTTCTCATTAAATATCACATTAAAACAAGATGTGCCTGCTCGATACCATTTTTATATAAAGAAAATATTTGAATATTTAATATAAATTTCCTCCTTGATTATCTTAAACATTTGGTTCATAGACACATTTCACTGATTTTTACTCATAGTCAAAATAGATTTGTTTTAGGAAAAGAAAACATTGACTTGTCAGCTAAAAGTGTCGAAATATTGAGAATATTTATATAAATGATAGAGTGTTTCAAAATATATATAGTCAAAGAGGTAAAAATGCCTCTAATATTCTACAGTTAAGCCTGTTAAAAGCCTGCAATTTTATTTGCAAAAGTTAGCTTGCAGGTATCACCTTATTTTATTGAAATCATTGCCTGAAAAATGAACAGAAGAAGGCCCCTGGGCCTGACATACCAACTTCATTTTGTTTTACTCATTTCCATTTTTCTATTCCCCTTTTGGTTGTTATTTAAAACAGACAACACAAACCTGCCATATGCTGAACCCATAAACTCTCACTAAATGTGTCTCTGTTTCAAATCTAAGATAATTGTTTACTTGAAATATTCAGTAAATCTCGATATTTCATGTAGCTCCTGGGCTTGTCATAGTTATTTCCTTTAAATCTAGATATTTCCATTTATCTCCATCAAGAACATCCAAAAATTCACCAGGGATTTTTTTTTTTTTTTTTTTTTAAGATTTTCTTTCTTTCTTTTTTTCTTTGCTCAAAGGATGAACAAGTACCCTCAAATGGAATATGTTTTCTTTCATGTGTAGATGGTGGTCTAAAAATATAACCAGTATGACAGCTTAAATAGATCCTAAGAGTAAATAAGTCAAAATAATTATGTGGTTCAGTATTGGTCTTACTGTAAGAACTATCCTTAATTGATAGTGGAACATAAGCCTGTACTTTGGGAAACTTGGTTACAAATCCCAGAAAGGCCATTAAATACTTGATTTAAAAAGTCATTTAATTCTTTCAGTTTTTTAGAGACTAATCTGAAAATAGAAATAACTATACTTGCCTTACCTTTCTAATTCCCATATCTTCTTTCCACATTTATCTTCTTCCCAAATACGGTCTGCGGGTAGGCTAAAATTTCAGATGTTATGATATTCTAAATACCAAAGTTAAAAACCTTCATAAAAATTTAGGATCCTATGCATAGTATATATAGAAAATAATGTAATAGATATATGTATAATGTATGTAATATTGTCAATATGTGAATTTTCATCTAGGTTTAGGTGTCTGTAAAAATAAATATATTTTAAATAAATTATTTAAATATACATAATTTATTTCTCAATTTTTTAACTTTAAATAAATTTTAAAAATTTTATAGTTGAATCCACATATTTGGAACCATTTTGCATATTTATTATAATTTTTAAAAACTTAATGCCATAATAGCAAAAATATTTATCAGATAATATTGGTTTTGGAGAAAACATGTATTTACTGTAAATTGGAAAAGCTAATTTACTAGCCCTTGTTGTGGCTACAACTCAGAAAGTTAAGCTATTATAGAATCTGTTTTTACCTGTATATCTCTTACCATGTTTTCTTGAACTTTGTGAAAAAATATAAAAAGGCAAAAAGTAATATAGATTAGGGAAAAATGGGGGATAAATATTTGAAGGAGAAATAAAACGACTATCCAATCATGAGTATCTCTTTTGTTTAACTAGATAAATTTAATGTCATAATTTTGGCTCAACCCTTTAAATGGACAGTTACCTACAGATTTCTGAGCGAAGAAAAGAGGAGTTTTCATTGAATCATCACAAACATCATGTAGAATAATCTTAGCATCATTTTAAATCTTAGTTTCAGACTCTTCATCCAGAGAGTTTCACCTGATTTAGTCACATCATCTCTTTATGTTACTGGGTCCTTTCCTTCTTCATTTCTTTTCCTTTTACTTCATCCTCTTTAAAGAAGCAAACAAATTTCTCTTCTCATCTGTCACACAGTAGCTTTTGTCTTACTGAAACCTTGGAATCAGATAACACTCATGGATTTAGGGTCATGCCTTCCATCCCAAGCAATTACCAAGGAAATTTTCTAAATAAGCTGTAACTTCCCCAAAAGAAGATGTGGGAACTTCCTGATTTGTTAATAATTATATAGAATATAAGTAAAGAATGAAGTCCCACAATCACATGGGCTTGGAGATACTTATATAAATCTCAACATAAATTTCAGAAACTCTAATCTGATTCCAAAAAAAAATGACAAAGTGAAAATGGCACAATTTAATGGAAATGGTTGAGCAGAAGGGGCACAGAATGGAGCAAACTGGCTTGACTTCTCCTATACTGTCACAAGCTAGAGTGCTTTATTGCTATTCTTTCTTATGAGTCAGAATGTGTTTTTAAATCTCTGAACTAATCTGTTTTAATGAACTAGTTTTTTTTTTTTTTTTTTTTTACAAATCAATTTTATTGGTACATATTAAAGCATGAATCCATTCAAACTGTATAATCAATGGTATTTGGTATAATCACATAGTTGTGCATTCATCACTTCAGTCATTGTTAGAGCGCTTTCATTATTCCAATAATGACAATGATAATAATAAAAAATAAAAAATAAACTCAGGGAAGCGGCTGTGGCTCAATCAGTAGGGCTCCCGTTTACCATATGGCAGGCCCCGGGTTCGGTTCCCATGGCCTCCTGGTGAAGGCAAGCCCGCCCGCATGGCGTGGTTAGCTGACCCAGCGAGCACAAGCAGCAAGGGGGGGGGATAAATGAATAAATAAATAAATAATCTTAAAAAAATAAATAAATAAACTCATCACCTCTCAATGTCTCTATGTGAATCAGTTTCTAGACAGACCAAAATCATCTCTAATGGAGCAAGAACTTCCTTCATGTCAAGAGGTTATGTCTGTAAGCTCAAATATTCTTGTTTAAATGCTAAAACTGTTAACCATTTCACCTATTGGAAACAACCACCTTACAAAATCTAACTAACATTACATGACATGCCCTGACATTTTGTTCCTTTGAAAAGGCATTGCAAAAGAAATGTCTGCTAGTTTTAAATCTGTAATTGATTATCCAGATATTCTTTTGATAACTCAAATAACTGAGCTATTTTCTTTTCATCTTTAAAATGTGTACTGCACATCGCTGATACCTGGAGAACTTAGTGCCCAGATACACTTAATGATATTTTGTGCTTTCCTTTGATACTTGTTTTATTTATAAATTGTGCTTTACATTTTTTAACCTTCAGAGATGAAGTGTATTTGAAAATGAAAAGACTTGACTATGTGAAGAGGATAATAATTCAGGTCAGAGGCAGTGCATATTGTGAATGAGAACTACTACTGGGTACCAGACACTTCTTGCCCAACCTCTGGCCTCTAGACCCCACTCTACAAATGTACAGAGTTGAGAGTTTTAAGGAAGCCTTGGGGATATTGGGAAATTACTTTTCAAGCTGGTTTCACAAAAGACCTGAAGCTCTTACATAAATATTAATTTTTTCTTAAACACTACATAGGCTGCCCTCCTTCCAGCACACTTTCTCTGGTTACATACTAGACTTTGGGGATTTCTTACCACCATATGCCATTGTCCCTCTAATCTGAGTTTAGGTTCTTTTCAGTGGAGAATGGATGGTTAGAGCATAGTGTGGCTTATTTGATTCCTAGTGCCCTGGGGGATAATCATAGTTCACATACACTTTGATATGTGGGATATAATGGTATCTCCCACTTAAATGGACATATATGAAGTTATTTTGCTTAAACCACAAATAACCAGCATCACCAGTTCCAAATGAATACTTTTCCTTCTGAGACATCAGGAAAAGTACCCCATTTGTGAATTTATGATCCTAACTTTTCAGTTTGTGCATTATGCACAGTGTGACAGGACCTCTTCCCAAACATCTTCCTGAAAGAAGAAGCTACAACATTCTTCTGTCTCAGAGATTTCTGATTCCTTACTGCCTACATAAGAAAAATGTGTATTTATATATTCATTTATGTATTTATTCCCTCATGGATTCACTCTTTCAATAAACACTTGAGTGGTTCTTACGTGCACATCATTGTGGGGGATAAAAATATCCCAAGCAGAAGTTGTGTTTTCCCACTCCATGTGCTCAGAGCCTAACAGGGACTAAAAGATAATCAAAACACCTATTATGCTGAATAAATAAATTAACAAGTGATTGAATCAATATGGCTCCTGACTTCAGGAGATATCTGTGTGTGTATGTGTGTGTGTATGTAAGCAGAAACAATAGGACACTTGTAAATGTAAGTAAAAGTTGAACAACAGTAAAATAGTAAAATATGTCACCACAAAAAAATGTCACAAGGAAAAAGGATATAAATACTTAAGTATCAAATGAATTACACTGGATTGTAGATTGTGAATTCAGTGCCACAGCCACCCTGTCCAATAACTATATTTCTTGGATTTCTCTGCCCGTGATGTCTCCATGTCTGCCAGTGAGAAGCACTCAAGGGTGGTTTAGAAAGTAGAATAGAAGGAGCAGTCTTGATTTTTGCAGTTGCTGGGAGATGCATAGGCAAGCTCCTTGAAGCATCTACTTCAGTGTTATGAGCAGCTAGGAAACCTCGAGGAAGCTTCTTAAGAATTACTTCTGTAGGCACTGCCGACTGAATTAATCTGTGGTAGCATCCCACAGGTCACAAAACTCTTGCTCTTGAGACCTTTCTGCAGCAGGCTGAAATCCCTGACCTTGATTCCTACTACCCTTTTAATTCCATGAACCAAAGTCTTTCATACCTGGAACACATACTGTGAATTCTCTTTCCTTGATCAAATCCTGACTGATACATCTTCAGGCTTTCGGTCTTCTGGAAAATGAAAGTTTTAAATTCCAAAGCAAAAGATCATATCAAAGTAAATAGTTTTGTAAATATTAAGAAGGTCATAGTGTCTTAAGTAGATTTAAACAGTTCATTGAACAAGTAGAAATATCAGGGTGAAATTTTTTAAATGTTATATTAACTCCTTTCTCCTGTTTGACCCACCATCTTGTATGAAACAGAGATACTTTTTTTTTTTGTAATCTCAAGTAATAAAAATGTCCTGCAATAAATCCAGCCCCTACTGTGTCTCAATTCATTAATGTAATACTCAGTATTATAATCAAAATTCAAATGTCATTCAAACTCAAGTTCTCACCTACAGTTCATCTTCTACTCCTGAAGGCAAGAAGTTTACAGAGGGAAAGAGGGGTTTGGTTGGCTTCTTTAATTATTTTAGCTCCTTCCAGCTGACCTCTGACACTTCCAGGATTGGAACAGGTGGAAGAAGATCAATTAATTTGGAAGAAAAATTTTTATTCAACAGGCATCAATCTGCAGTGTGTTTCCTATGGGTGTAGCTGGTTAAAGCTAACTCACGGGCATTTTTGTTGGTTCCTCAGGGACTTCTCTAACCCCACTACTAGATATCTAACCAGCAGTTCATGAAATGGGTTGAGGCACCTCTAGCTAGCAACAGAGGCACACAGATTCTCTTTACCAGGATCTAGGGCAATCCAAGTCTGGTTCTCCTCTTTTCGCTATTTTCTAGAGGTCCACAGGAAAGTTGCAATTTTGAACTACCACTTTTTTTCTGAAGTTCAAACCCATTTTCATTTTGCAATATGGCAATAGCTTTAGGCACTTACTCTTTAGTTTTCCAGTTGTTAGTTTGACACCTGTCTACCCTTTTACAACAATTCTGACAGACTCATATGAAATTCTATGTGTGGTTTTGGTGAACTCCCCTCCAGGTTTTAATTTGGTCTGATACAGGGTGGAGCACCATCCCTCCCTCTGAAGGACTTACAACATACAAACAATACTCTCCAAAGTTTCAGACTCTTATGGCCAACTTGACTTTAACCCCTTCTTACCTTCGGATTAATGAGGAGACAAGAGGTGCAAAACTTTTTTATAGCCACCACCTTTGCAAAGCCTACAAAGATGATCTCATGCCTCCCTCTGGTTTGCAAGAGTTATTAACATCTATGATAGAGACCAGTCATAAGACAGAAGGGTAGAGCAGGGAATTAAGGGTCTCTGGGTTTGTATTACCTGGAAAAATACTCTTGTTTTTACATACAAAATCAATTGGCTCCATTTCTAAAAATACACAGGGAAAGAGAGGAAGGTTTGATAATTACTTCAGAAATCTGTCACTTTGCTGTACTGACAGCATGAGGAATTTGGATGATCTTTTTTAGGTTGTCGGATATCAGCTTTCTAGCATATGTGAGATGATTGTTAATAGTATGTAAAAGTTTGAAATAGGTCAGATTGTAGGACACTTTCGCTTTTGTTAACAGAATAGGTAAATTGCAAAGGAAAAGTAAGTAACCTATTGAGGACATAGGAATGAAACACAGTCAGCATTGTCTGGATAAAAGCAAAAGATTAAATATGCTTTAAATTCTTTTCATGTTTGCAGCATAAAGAGGAAATGAAAATTTAATTGATGATACAAATTGGTTTATATGTAATTTTCTGGGAAAGTGCTCAGGTACTCCGAGAATTTCTATAATTAGAAGAATACATTTACTAGACTGTACTGGCAGAAGTAATCACTTTCTTAATTTTCTATACTGAGAGCACTTTAAGGCTGAAATGGGAATTATTTAACCAGAAGTTTTCTTGTGCCCCACCCTAGCACCTGGAACCACATCCTTTTCCTTGCAGGGTACATGGGGGAACCATTCTTAGTTGAAGTCTCCACATTGACCTTGATCCACTACCTAGGCTCCTGTCTTGTTCACGATCAATACTGCATGCTTTGCATATTTTCTGGTAACTGGAGGATTGCTCTATGTGTCTCTAGTTCTGTTCTTGGGATTTCAACTGCAGCTGAACTGTTGTGTATTTCTACCCAATCCATCTATTGCCTTAAATTTCTAATTCCCATGGTATGACTATGCTACCTATTGCCAGATACCCACTACCTACTGTTGGGTACAAAAACCTGGCATATTGTCCTACAATGTTAATTAGACATCCCTCAAGGTGTATACCTCTGTGCCTAAGCATGAATCTTGATTCTTTGATCCCACTAATTTCATAGCTGCATACCTATGTGTGTCTTTCTGATTTGTAGAGTTCCATTTAGAATTATTCAGCCCTATCTTCTCCTTACTCAACTCAGAAATAATTGTAATTTTACGACATTGGTGAGAAAAACCCGGATAAATCCAAATTAACAGCTTTCAAGAATTGATAGCATGCAATGTTGTAAATGAAGAAGTGAAGATTATTTAATGAACTTTCTTCAATAAACCTAAAAGAATATTTAATTTTTTCACAACTATCTATGCTATGCTGGCATTAAGATATATTTTTAACAAAATATTGACCTTTCCATTAAACTAAGTTGATGGTTATATTCACATGTATCTATATAATGGATATGTATATGTATCTATATAATTCACATGTATCTTTATAAACTTCTAAATAACTTTTTATTAATGTTGCTCTGATTTTTTTTCTAATTGAGATAAATTTAAAATGTGTTTTAGTATTTTAAATGGTTTCATATCAACTGAAGCATAAAAATATAAAATTCAATATTTGGTAGAAAACAAAAAAATTGATTAGCTCAAACATCTATGAAACATTTGTAATTTTCTATTTAACCAAATATAAATGTGAATATTTTTATTTCTCTCAGTGCTGTACTGTAACAGAAAGCATCTGGGGCTAAGATTGTGTAGAGGAAAGAGTTTAGATCTGATGAGAAATGGCATTTTGGGAGTGAATCAACTCCTGCTTAGTATGCAACTGTAAGGTGAGCCACAATTTCCTTACCCATCACACAGTTCTGTTTTTAGGTAAAAAAAACTCATTCTACCTTGTGATTAAAAAAGAAAGTTTTAATTATTTTCAGTGTTTTTGATCTTCAATGCTTGATTTAATGTTTAGAAATTCACTGAAGAGCATGAAGAGTATAATTCAGAAGCCATGATACAAAATTATTATAAATTGATTACTACTTAGGTGACTTTTAAAAGCTGGAATTTAATGCACAAATATAAAAGAGGAAACCTAGTTAATATACAATAAAATTATATGAGAATTACTTAAACTTAGGCTATAAATGTAAATTACATTCTTATTAGCACATAAAACTTTCAGTATTACTGTTCTCAAGATATTTAGGCATGACCATAAAGCATAGTTAGAGCTACAGTTAATTTGTTTTAAAAAATAAAATCAGTATCATGTTTTCTGATGGTACTAAAATGTATTTAATTAACTTCTTAAAAACAATTATATTAACTGGAAATTAAAACATGAATATTATAAGCATTTCTTCAATATTTTATCACAAAAGCACAGCACTATATATATGCTTTCTTATGCATACATATACATATATGTCATGCAATATGTACATGTAATTAAAATTTTACAATTATACAATATGGACACAAATAAACTCCTTGGAACTTGACAATTACATAATTAGGATTTCTTTCATACGTACTCCTACAACTTCCATCATAAATGTGCAAATGCTTTATTAGTCAGTGTTAATCTGAACATGACTGTAAACAGTTGCTCACAGAATCAGCAGGATTCCTGGAGAATCAGCCTTTTACAAGAGAGGCCAGTTAAAGGCAAAACCTTGACACAAAGAACAATTACTTGGGATGCCATGACCTGCCCTGTCACAGCTGGACACTGTTGAACACTGCAGTCACTCTGAATTATATCTGAAGACATTCTGTCTTCACAGCATTCTCTTAAGATTTGAAGTCCCTCACTTATTATGCTTGGGTCACATGACCATGCTCTAGTGACCCTAGAGGCATTCAGAACAGATCTTTGCTCTCCCATGATAGGTGGGTCCATGTAGTCTCCTAATTTTCTATCTGCCTGTTATTTGTGTCATCCTGGAACTCCTATATGGCACAGAAATTCAGCATTTTACTGAGATAACTAATATCACCAATTGTTTCTTTCCTCTGACTTCTTGATTTTCATTCACATTTGAGCTTATTCATTCAATTAGCATTATCAAGGACCTGAGTTAGGTACAGGGACAATAATCATGAATAAGGAACTGTCCTAGCTAACAGGAGATCACAGTCAAATGGGAGACCTTGAACAATAAGCAATGCTATCATGTGATAAGCACTACTTTAATTATAGAAATAATTCCTCACAAATTTCGATGGAGAATGATTTGGTGAAAACTGTTTTTAAAAGGCATCATAATCTTTCTATTGTGCTAGCTCCCTTGCTGGTCTCACTGCCTCTAGATCATCTATCCTACTCTTTCTTGCAAGATTGTTCTTTCTAAAGCACAGCAGCCACTGTGCTCTTTTTAAACTATAGAATAAAATCCATATTCTTTATTATTGGATTCAATGTCCCTCAAGCTCTAGCGTTCATTGACCATTATAAATTTACTTTAGGCTAATCAAAGTTCTTAATCTTCAGGCATACTGAAAGCATATATTAATTATAACATTCACTAAATTAATGCCTGTATTCACTCTCTGCCTCCATGTGTAATACACCTTTCTCAATTGTTCCTGTAAAAATCCTACCTATACTTCAAAGATCACTGATGATTTAAAGTCTTGTCTTGGCCTGGGGAATTCTTTTTAAGATTTGTTGTTTCATACAACTTATACATTTGTTATAGGGGCTGTGACAATAGTTTCTTCATATTTTCTACTTAGTGGTACGTATACTTTGTAGATGCTTTAAATTTATATGCTTCAAAATTGAAAAGTAAGTTAATCATTTTCTCTATATTTAACAGATTGGTTTAGCATTTCAATTATTTTCATTGGATATAAGTTTCAAGTATAAAGATGAATTGTTCAACAAATAGCAACAAAGCATTCTGATAAAGAAAAAGTGTGTCAAACAATGACAGTTTTACCAATTTTTAATTTTTATGAGTAGGTAATAGGACCTCTCATATACCTAATACATTTTTAATTCAATTATGTACTCTTTTATGAATTTTATATTGCCTATCATAAAATGTCTACTTTGCTGTTTTATAATTAAAATTAAATTGAATTTCCTAATAGTTTTAAGACAAATAAGCACCTTATAGTAAAACTATATCAAAGTATTTTTATAAAAGTGTCAGCAGGAAAAATATGTACTATGTAGAGATATTTGGGTCATTACTACTTGGATTTCTTTTTTCCATTAAGTAGAATCAAAGTTAAATAGTACTAGGCGTCCTATATCCATTGCTTTCTCAAGCTGTCTTTATTATTCAGAAAAAAATAGAAAAGAATATCACCATGTGCCAGTATAACAATTGAAAGTCCATAACAATTTCACATATTTTGGAATACTTGGAATACTAAAAACCTAAGTGTATTAAAAATCCACAGACCTGTATATCCAAGATGTTCATCCTTTCTCACAAATGTGCTTATTCTATTTCCAAGAGTAATCCCACCACTTGCCCTGTTCCTTTCTCTTTTTATCTCTTTTATGCCCTTTTTAACCTCTTAAAAATCTCTTTTATATACTCACTCCATCTATTATGAACTTTGATGTCTTTAAATTCTTCTCCTACCTTTTTTCTTCCCATTTATCCCAATCATTTCATCAGTCACATCCTAATCTTCTATCCTGCCTTCTTTCCAAGCCCCTGATTACCTCATCTTCTTTCTTTAGCTTCCTCTTCCTCCTTTCACTCCTGAAGCCAGGGCAGTATAGCTTACTCTCTCCCCCTATTCCCAGAGCATCTGTCTCTGATGAGGATCACCAACTTCATTCTCAAAACTAGCTCCTCATTCTCATTTTGCTTAAACAAACAACACCATTTATTGCCCTTGTACTCTTCCTGATTTTTAAATCTATTGTCTACTTTGGTTGGTATAATACTTTCCATGTTCTCTTCCTATCTTTTTGAATATTATTTGTTGGTAGTACTTTCCATTGACTCCTGTCCTACAGAATAAAATAAATTACAACCCCTTAAAACTTCTTTATGCTTACATGTTTTGATCACAACCAATAGAATGTAACTCTGGATAATATAGCAACTGAACACACATATTACAAGTGCACGCACACATACACATGTGTGTATATAAAATTTTTAAAAAGGGACATTAATCAGAAGAATATTGAGGGGGAAAGCTGAAGATTTTCAAAAATGACAAGGTTCAGAAAAGTCAAGAACAAGTAGCAGGACCTATCAATGGTCTCTTTAGGTACCATCATCATTCCCCTGAGCATATTCCAAACATTTCTCAACACATGTGTCTCTTAGTTGAAGATGCAAATTTTAGAAAGCCAGCACCTGTTAGTCATAACTGGGGTTAGGAGAAGTGACACCTTTTAACTTAATACCCCCAAAATTTAGTATCCAAAGGCAAAGTTACAAAAACAAAATTCAGATGTTATTGTGAGGAATTACTTAGAGAAATAGATGCTGGGCAGTGAGAAACAGTAGCCATCCACTGCATGTGGCTTTCCTAGTCCTTTCAGTCCTTTCCTTGCTGTGAGGGGATTGTGTAGGGGTAGGGGTTGTACAGAAGCTGACTAAGGCAATGTTTGTGTCCTAAAGTTGTCTGGGACCTAGATTCCTGTACATCCCTCCATCTCTAACAGTGGCACAATATAAACCTCACAGTGAGGGTCTCAAAGTGGATACTCAATTATTATGTGTGATGGCATAAATGAAATTATATTTGGTGCCTCGTCATTTTGACCTAGTCATAAGGTCCCCCTTTGAGTGAAGATCCAAGCTAGCCCTGCCCTAATTGGAATCACAACTAGCAAGGCCTGTATCTCCATATAGTTTAGATGATAAGAGCCACCCTTAGCTTTTATGAACGACCCCTGTTGCTTCTCTGAATGGCTCCTTGCCTTTTTGTACCCCCTAATTTACTAACAAGGCTTATAGTTCTATATGGTTTGGATGGCAAGAAGCTGCCCTCAACTTCTACAATTGGCCCTTGCCACTATGCTTTTTGTGCCATATAGTTTGAAACCTCCAGTCTTTTCCCTTCTGGATCACGATAAAAGCAAGAGTTCAAGGTACACATGTACTAGTCCTCTCCTCCTCCACAGACCTTACAGGAGACTAAATCAGGTAAGCAAGGGTCCCTCTGTCAACTTGTGCTCCCCTTTCCTCCTCCAGGCTCTTTGATCTAATAAAGCTGTCCTTCCATGCATTCTCCACTGGATGGCTATTGGTGTTAGGGCATAATCACCAAAGAACTTCCACATAGCATCCAAAACATTCTGTACCACACTAAGTGCATTAAAACTAAAACCTGGATACTATGCTATTTTTCCCAGACTCTTGGCTGTGTGCTTTTCCTTGTCTTAAGTAATTTATGTGTATATATATATTATGAGATTTAGTATAGGAATTGTCTCATGCAACTGTGGGGATAAGCAAATCTAAACTCCATAAAGAAGGCCACCAATCAGTAATTCCAATCTCTTATGTAGATTTCCATGAATTCTCCCGGAGAAGTGGTCTGGCTGAAGTAGAGATAAAATTTTCTTCTGAATGCTGAAATCATTTGTTCTCCCTTTAAGGCCTTCATCTGATTAGATGTAACTTTTTATATCGCTGAAGTCAATCTCCATTTTTTATGTAGATGCAATAAACTGGCTAATGATTTATTTCCAGGAGATACACTGACAATAACTATCAGACCAGTGCTTGCTTGACCAAACAACTGAATACCATAACCTAGCCAAGTTGGCAAATAATCTCAACCATCACAAAGCTATTTTTGTGATTTATGTAAGAATGTTTTTAATAAAGTCTAGATTGTTAAGTATTATATAATCTTTTCATTTATCCTTATCTTCTTAAAGCAAAGCTGAAAGTATTCAGTCACACATTTATCAGAAATAGTAAAATTTTGAGAATGGTACTAAATAAAAATCAATGTTTTATTGGTTTAAAGATTTTTAGAAATAAAGGAATTTTAAAAAATAAGATTTCAATATTTTTTGTTAATACTTTTACTCTTTAATTTTATAATTGTTACTTCAGTGGGAAAAAAAAACATGAACACTGAAATAAAGGACAATTTCAATAATATCTGAAAAAGTAACAGTGGCTGAAAATTAGTTATGAACACTTTCATTAAAAACATACATTGTCCATGAAATTTCATCTAGATATTGTGTCACTGTGTGGTAATCTATCACTCTATGCTTTTACAGATCTAAATAATTTGGGTTTATTTGTCTATTCTGCTTTTCCTCAAAACAGTAATCAATTTATCATAAGCAATACTTAATCATTTGCTGCTAGGTTGCATTTTCCTGTTGGGTAGATTTGAATATGTATCATAGCATCAGGAGAACAAAATGGTAAAGAATAATGAATAGTGAGTTGATCCACAGTATTCACAGAGACAATAATGCATCAAAGTTTGTGTGGGAGAAGAGAATTACATGGGCCTATCCTCATGAATTGGCTTAGATCTTGCCTATGATGATCCAAAAGTAGCACTAACAAAAAGTTTGCATTTTTCTTTTTCGTATTATTACAAATTTCACATACATAATTATTGCCATTCCAGAACAGAACAATAGCCATCTGCTCATGATTATTTTGTATGATAGAGAGCTGCTCCTGAGAAGACTGAAACCCCCTTGATATATATAATTGCAAAACACACTTTCACTGCAGGGAAATTATTTCACACCAGCACATCCTTTAGCATGCACCCAGTAGAACTGGAATTGATTATTATTTTAATGTAGCCATGATGGCAGTCTCTATATTCACCTAATCACATCAAAGCAACTGGAATTTGTTCCCATAACAACCGTGAGTGGTAGGAAGAATTACACTATGAGTATATGGCTCACATTAAAGGACAAGGAAATTTGCAAGGGCGATGAAGGTGGAAGTAGGAAGAGAGGAGAATTTCTGATTCAGGGGTCCCTGAGAAAGACTTAGCAAATCTGTAAATGTGGGCAACACTTTAAGAATCATCCTACTACATTGTCAGGCAGATAAGTCATGAAGAATCCATTTCTCCCAGATAAAGTTTGGCTATTTCAGGAAATTTAATGCCTTTGAACTTCATAGAAGGCAGGGGAAAAAACTTAAATCTAAAATTTGAGGATAAATGAATAGCCATAATGACTTAAGAAGTATGAGACTGAGACTGGGATGTTGCCTCTGCTCTGTGATTGTTGTCAACAAACTAAGTTAAAACCAATATTTTTAATCTTTTCTAGTTACCAAAATACAAATTTCCAGGTTCTTCCAGCAGGAAAGAATAGAGATGAATTATGGAGGAGAGACAGGAAAAATGATATTTTGTTGATCTGTTTTAGAGATGGTAGCAAAGACCTGCCTGGAGAATAACCCAGGAAAAGGTTATATCATCTCCATAAAACAGTGTGACAAGAACAGATAAGTTCACGTGTTTCATCTAAATGTGCTAGTAAGGAAATTAACTCATTTCCTCTGAAGATGAGCTCAAATCAAGCTAAAAACCAATAAGATCAGAGGCTCTGAAGAGAGCCATGGTAGCAACGGGAGAGTGCTACCTAGCATTAGCTATCACTTACGCTTTAATGTACTGCACTGCAATCCACATAAACAACAGCTCTTTGGGATCATTAATAATTTTTAAGACCGTGAAAGTCTAACATGACTGAAAATTGCTAGTCTAAGATCACAAAGCTTATAAAAATGCAAGAGACATGTGAGCCCAAGTCTAAAGGGAAATAATACTCAGAGAAACAGAGCTTATGCCAGTCAGTTGTTACTAGGCCTCCTTAGTCATATCTTGGAGCTTGAAGGAAAGTTAGAACTTTTCTTATATAGGCAATTCATTTCAGAGGTGAGATCCAGAAAGTAAACTACCTAGTATTTAACAATGAATCATAAAAAAAAAAAAAAAAAAAAAAAAAAAAAAACAGAATTCCTGACCCTAAGGCAATGCTCTTTCAATTACTCTACACTACTTTTGGGGAATTTGTATTTCTTTTGATTTAGCACTAAATGGGCATTATTACATTGTTCAATCAAATACAAGAGTGACTACAACAAGATCAATTTTCTTATTTGTCTTTGGAACATTTCATTAATATAAATAGCTTTTGTCACATATGTGCTGCTTTCTCCATTTAAAATAATGTTTTAAAGAAGGCACAACCAAACACATGGTATTATATATATTTTATTGTGGGTAAAAATCAAAATTCTCAGAATACATACAAACATTTGCAAAATGATATATAAATATATATGCATATATGTGTATTTGCTTACAAAAATGTTATTTATATATATATATATA
>JAKSZT010054473.1:812893-838175 GCA_026826555.1 Tolypeutes matacus | reverse complement strand
GCGGCTCCAAATGGCCGTTTTATTTTTTTTTTCCCTAACCGCGGGGCTCAGCCGCCTGTGCCAACAGCCACCGGCAGCCTCAAAACTCACGAATCTCCACCGTTTGGTCCACGCCGCCCATCCGCGCAGATAGATGTCCCAAGCTTCTCACTCCACGCGTGCACAGCACAGACCCCCGGGCAGGACCCTGTCCCCAATCCGCCTTGCTCTGGGAGCTTGCAGTGTGCGCCCTTCTACACTAACGCCATCTTGCGTCCTCCCACATGGTATTTTTTTATACACTAATTTCTTTTTTCCTACAAATTTAGCCTCTGCTCACGTTGAACACACACAGACATTCACAATGTCAGGCATCAAAACCACTAGAGTAGTAGAAAGCATATTCTAAATAACTTGAATAAGGTTAGAAAAACAATTGTCATTCTCTTCAAGGATGTTCTCAATGTCAAAACCTAAGACATTGCTTTACCACTTTACTTAAAGGTGTACTTGCCTGTTAGTCTTTTCTTTCTGCTTTCTTTCTTTATTTGTTGTGTTCATACTTTATTACGTGAAAGACAACAACAACACGGAGAGCTTATTCTTAGAGAAGGCAGATCCCAATGGAATTGTGTAGACAATTAACAAATAGATTTTTTTCTTTTTCTGAGGATAAAGAATAACATGGGGATCTCTTCCCTCTTCCAAGTTTCTAGATATTTAATTTCCCTTAACTTGATAGAGTCTCAATTGTTTAAAATATTTAGTCCAAGTTTTATCCTGTTGATTTTCATGATATATCTAGGAAAGAAGAAGTATCTTATTATGGTCTTCATATTGAAATAAAAACATAATCACTTCCCTTTTCCACCTTGCCAGAAACTTGACTTGTATGATGGATGGTCCCTTCTATGTTATGCTGTGTATTTTCAATGGGAGGAGTATTTGAAAACTTAGGCAGAATTTCTGAAAAAAAAGAAGTAGATTTATTCTGGTAGCTATGAAGCTATGGAGCTAGGGAGCTATGAAGACTTCAATTTCTTCTTTCATTAGCTTATAATCAAGTGTTCTGCAAAAACAAATTATTTTTGTATTATTTCTATGAGAAAAAGAAAGCTTGTATAGGATTGTTCATTGCTAAACATTCTTGGCAAGAAGTTAAATGATCACCTTTAGTCATCGGTACTGTAGTATCATAAAGAGTTTTATTTAAGCAAACTTTTTGTAGTGATATTTATAGTAAGGGATTTTTACAACATCCAAAAGGTGCTTTCATATTAGTAAAAGAACCGAGTCTCAATAGCACTGATTTAACAGCTGATGAGCCAACAATGAATTTAGCCTTGAATTTGCTATATGAAGTGAGTTAGGGATCACAGGAAATGAGAGAGGTGCTTTTGTTGAAGCTGAATATAATCTCCATGCTATGTCCAGGTCTTACAGGTTTACAAGAAAAGAGATATTTTAAAATGTGATAACAAAATTATAAGATGGAATCTGTGTAATAAATTGACATTCAAACATTATATTGCTAGCTCATATTTGCAAAAACTAAATAAACTAAATAAACATGTTTATTATATCCAAATGCCAAGAATATTTTTGCATTATTAGTGTCTTACTCCAATAGAAACACAAAGTTTCTCTCCTTGCCAGTTGGTTGAGGCATGCAGAGTACCATGAGTTTTCGCTCCACTGCCCATACTATTTTCTCTTCCTCCATGTGGATAGGTAAAGTTGATGAGAACCCGGTTCATTGGTTGGCATTTCTCTATGATACAGGTCACTGTTTATATTTGCCATGTGCTCTTTTTTTTTCAAATCTTCTGGGACTTGACAATTTTCAGAGATAGTAGGCCTTGGGTTTCCAGTCTCCAGGTAGGAAGACTTTCTGAGCAAGCCAACCTCCTGGGCAGATGGCATCTAGATGAGTTACGGGGTCAGGGACTGTTTTCCAGTTTTTCTACCTGCAGCTTCAATATAACATCCCT
Source organism: Tolypeutes matacus (assembly GCA_026826555.1). NCBI lineage: Eukaryota > Metazoa > Chordata > Mammalia > Cingulata > Chlamyphoridae > Tolypeutes > Tolypeutes matacus. The sequence continues at coordinate 836,205 of JAKSZT010054473.1, read as the reverse complement.
ATCAAGATTATCTCTAGTGAACATTTTGACATATTAATTAACATGTACATATATTGATTCTTGCTCTAGTTCAATGTGTATGGAAAGAAAACAGGAATTTTTCTTTCCAATATGCAGTTGTCATTAAGACTTCTTCAGCTAACTCATGTTTTAAGTTAGAAAGCCTAATCATTGTGAGATTTGACAAAGAGCAGTCAATATGCTTGTTCTCCTGTGTGGTCTGAAGTCAAATAAATGGCATTCTAATGAATTAATATTCATCTGATGCGGGAATCATTGTGGGTCAAATGTTTCAGGGCTTTCATATCCCCAATGTGGAAAAGTAATGCTAGCTTTTTCGTATTGGAGATAGATAAGTGAATGGAAAAGAACAGGGAAAAACCTTGTGAGCTCCTTCCGTCTGGGGACACCTAATTCAAGTCAATTGTGAAGGGCTATGCATGGATATTAAGGGCTGAATTCCTCAAACAGGTACCTTTAAGCAACTGATGTTGTCTGCATAACTTTACACATATACAAGATTCTGCTTCCAAAACATCTCTTACCTGTTAGATTTTAGTCTTATACTATAGTATAGTATACTATATACTTAGGGAATGAAGAGGGCTAATGGGAAAAAGAAGGCAAATTCTCACATAGATTTCCTAAATGAAGTGAACAAATAAAATTATTAAAATTATCATGACATTGTCTACTCTATCACAAAACATCTTAAAAAGTTGGGTTAAGACAATTGAATAAATTAGAAATTTAACTGAAAATCAGAAAGAATTTATGACAGAAAACTCTTGATAATCAACGTCTATAAGTTATATAATTTGTTTATTTTTCACTCGGTAAAACTAGAGGAATTCCCCAGTACTCAATAGGTAAAGCAGTTTTAAATCAGAAACCCATAGGGAGCAGAGTTACTTTGAATTGATCCCTTGACAAGACATTTACTCTTCAGTTAAGGGCTATTAAGGTTTTATGTAGTATTAAATTTTATTGTTCCAACAATGACATGAATTTTCAAATGTGCATAACAAAACTTGCTCCATCAAAGGCATAGCGAGGCATGTTTCTCATTTTAATGTAAGATTAATAATAACTCCGTTTTCTCATTAAGCTTTCACAATTAGGAAGTAATTGATTTTCAAACCAAATATCAAATAAGAAATATTTTTAATTTCCATGAGCCCAAGTTCCATTCAGGAAAATTGGATATTGGGTATAGACTGGTAATATATATTTTTTCTTGTAATGAAAATATTAATTTTACAGTAAACATGCTGGTAATGTGTTAAATTCAATGTCCCATGATTAGAATTTTAATATTTCATTTGGATAAATATTAAAACATAAATTGAGTGCTTTTTATGAAGGTACATGCATATATACCATGTTGCCATTTTTATAATAATTCTGAGATAGAATTATTATTATCTGAAAGATGAGGAAACATGTTTTTGGAGAGAATGAGTGACTTGCCTAACATAGGCTGTCAGGGAGGTGCTGAATCTCGGTTGGAGGACCACATTTCCTGATTGCAAAGCCGTTGCTCATGTCAACCTACCATTGTTTCATGCATAGTGATGATTCTAAAGCACACTAATGTGCTTTCTACAATGCCAAAAGAAAAACCCCACAAAATTTATATCACTATTTATTAGTTGTTCTTATTGTAATAATAACATTCAGATCACAGGTATTGGCAACTAAAAGTATATGGTTATAGTTCATGGAATTGACTCAGTAGTTCATGGATTGCCTTTAACACTTTATTAAAATAAGGAGGTTAGACAGTATGTATACCCTTTAGCTGAAGTAGATTTAGAAATTATCCTCATGTATGACAATTTAATGCTTATGTATTTCTCAAGCCACGAAAATTTAAAGGACTTAGGCATCACAGGAGAATGAAGGCATTTTGTAATTGCAGTCTTCTGAAAATAATGACTGTTGACTTCTGAGTCTGCCTATAGGCCTCATCTACAGGGCACATAATTGAGTGTGCATCTGTGGCTATTTTGCCCCCTTTCTGTCATTTTACATGGATAGGCCATAAGTGCATGAGCAATGTTGACTTGAAGTATTTCTAAATAAATATAGATTCATCTATACTCAACCTATTTCAAAAAAAGTATTTGAAGTGGCTTATGAAGAAAGTCACAAAAGAGTTAATTGAAACATAAGATAAGTCACAGAAAGAACAAAAGAAGCATAAATGAACTGTGAGGGCCACTTATAATTATTGTGTAGTTCTGAATTGCCTAGCCTTCAAGAAAAGGAGAAAAAAGTTAAAAGAATGCCAATATCCAAAGGAGAAATCAGTGGTAAAATATACCCCAGATCCAACATTGCTCTGTATCACTACTCTTAGAGTCTTGCAACAGGTTCATAACTGAGCAGTTATTTCCATAGATGATAAGTAAGCATAGGCCATTTGCCTGAATATGTGCTACATCCAAGAAATATGGGAATTTATGAAGCACAAAAACAGCCTTGCTTTTCAGAAATTCAGAAAAGATTTCTCTCATAAATTTGATCATGTCCTTTCCCAGCTTTAAGTCCATTACTGACTCTTCTTGGTGTGGAAAAAAAGATTGAAACTCCTTGGTGAGCAACCCAAGTCCTTTACGAACTTCCCTGAGAATGCCTTTTAAGCCTCAACTCTTTCTTAATAGCCACACAGAATGCCTGCCTTTTACTCCTCACACCCTTTTCTGTTTACCATTCATATTAATGTTTTTGCAGAAGTAATGACCTCTGCTCAAAGACCCTTACCTGTTCTTCTGCCTGCAAACCTTTGTGAATCTCAAAAAAAAAAGTTAGTCCATCCCTCCCAGTGTTCTCACAACTTGTAGCAGCATCAGCTTTCCTGTCTGTCTCTGATTTGATGGTGAGCTTTCCAAGAGCATTTCTGAATATCCAGCATTTAGCACAGTCTGGCCCCCACGTTAGGCAGTCAATATTTCTTTGATAAGTAAATCAACAAAACTGAAGAGCAATTTTTCAAGAAAAACAGTTTTGTTTCATGCCAAAGTCCAGCAAATAAATTCTCAGGTATTTATATTGGAGCCATTCAGCATCATGACAAAAGTGTCATTGATGAGTTTTCATAAAATGTATGAATAGTGTTCAAATATCCTAATTTTATAAGGTTCCTCTAAAAATTAAGGGAATAAGTATAAGTCAGGGCTGATGATCTTGCAGAAGACTGAGATGATGAATTTTAAGAACGTAAGTTTCCAGAGCGCTGAGCAGATATAAGGCTAGATCTAAGCATATCTGCAAAAGGGGATAGATATGAAGGCCCCTGACTTCTCTGTGGGATTTTGATGACTCAGCACCAAGGTCCTTCTAGAGACTGAGGGACTTCATGACCTTAGTTCCTCATGTTACTGTTTCAGGATGGACGTTTGGTAGCTAAGCAAACAGTTTGGACTCTTCATTACAAGAAGCAGACAGCCAAATGTGTGACCTTGACCTATCCCTGCATGTACCTGGCTGGGAGTGTTACTTGTAAACTCTTTCTGGGAAATGTATTAACAATCAATGGAATACTGAGATTCCATGTAAACTGTTTTGGGAAGGCTTAAAAGCAAGATTTTACTTAAGAAGCGTCATCTGGTTTACCCAAGAATGAGTAATACTTGTTTCAGACCCCTCAGAGTTTCATAACATTGAGCTTTGAAAGGATAATTTAACCTAGATTTTTTTTTTTCTTTTTTCAAAATCAAGCCAGCTTCTTCAGCCTTAGAGAACACATCCCAAGGACTATCTGTCTTTGAATTACCTAGTGTGCCTGCCAGGAGAATTTAACTGCCAAATGTTTCCACAAGTACCTGAAGAAACTGGCTTGCTAAATAAAATTATTTCATATTAACTATTGAATTTAGTAAAATATCTAACAAAGGCAAAGAAAGATTCCATATTTGAACAGAATTTAGATGTTTCGTCTTGACAGAGTAAAATACCTGAACTTTAATGATAATGAAATAATATTAGAAAAAAGATACTTAATTTTCTTACACACTATGTCAAGAGGTAGGAAGTTAAGTTCATCTAAAAATAGTAACAGATAATTAAGGATTTATATTACAGATATGAGGTTGATACAATTCAGATTTAAGCCATGAGAAATTATGCTTTGGTCTGCTATAAGAATATTCCTGCCTACCTTTGTTCCTGCAGTAATTTTGAAATCATATGTTGCAGAAATATCAGAGATCTATTTTAAGTTTATTTAGTTTTAACCAAATTGGATTTCTTTTCAGTGTTTCAAAGACCGTTGATCCATTAATGCTAAAGTTTTCCTGTGAGAGTCAAGAAAACTATCAATGATAAAAAATAAATTTGCCTGAAATCTATTTACTTCTAATGGAAGACTTAAACTTGCATTTTCTTTTTAGAAAAATAAATATATTAACAGAAAAGGAGTATTTTGACAGTTAGTGAATCAGTAATATGGAGGGAATTGTAGGTTACCCTTTAAAAAGTCCTGGGCTATGTCTGATTCTGCCATTTCTTTTAAACCTTTAGCCCCGCCACTCATGATCAATACACCCACTGCACCACACAAATGCCATTATCACAAATAGCAGATAATCATAAACATAATCATTATAACTAGCTGGCACTTGTATGGCTCTACTGTAAGCACTTAACATCTATTAACTCATTTAATCTTTATAATAACCCTATGAGGTTGTTGCTGTTAACACCACTTTGCAGATGAGGAAACTGAAGCACAAAGGTTAAGTTTGCCCAAATCCAGAGCTAGTTTGTGGAAGAGCTAGTTTGGTGCCCTGGCAATCTGGTCCAGAGTCTTCATGCTCATACATTGTGCCTGGTATAACAAGGGGTAGAGGTCCCTATTAGACATTTGCCTTTTTATCAATTTGTACCATGTATGTTCACCTGCACATTCATTCCCCTGTAGCAGTTTGGCATTATTTATGAATTCCAAAAATAGATACTGGATCATGTTTGTTTACTAGTCTTTCCCTCTGGGCACAATAGATTATATTGGATTCAGAGGTTTACTTGATTAAATAATGATTAAGGCTTTGATTGGGCCATGTCAGTAGGACTTTAAGTCCCTGCCCCCTTGGTGGGCCCTGCACTGCAGAGAAATGAGCTTTGATGCTGGAGTTTTGAGCTGGAGCCTAGAAAGTAAGTACACAGAGGAGCAGAGCAGCTAAGCCCAGAGACAATCTAGCCCTGGGGGAGAGACAGAGCTGGTCGCCTGATAGTCTATAGCTGACTTTGTGGAGAAAGCAGGGCAGCTGAGCCCAGAGAGAAACAAGCCCCAGGAAGAGAGGAACCCAGGAAGCCTGAACTCTTGGCAGACATCAGCAGCCATCTTGCTCCAACACATGGCAACAGACTTTGGCTAAGGAAGTAACTTATGCTTTATGGCCTGGTAACTGTAAGCTTCTACCCCAAATAAATAACCTTTATAAAAGCAAACAGATTTCTGGTATTTTGCATCAGCACCTCTCTGGTTGACTAATACATCCCCCAAAACTCATCTGCTCATATATAGTAATATTATGGTACTCCACACATATGCTTTGGAAATCCAGACCTTTACATGTATCTAATGGTGTTTAGTTTTAATTCTTTAAAATGTGTCCATATTTCATGTTTGGTTATCTAAGGGTGACACCTAGCCCCCTCTGTCCCAAAATGCCATGTTCAGTTAATGAATCCACCCTTTCCTGGTCAATATATTTGTATTTTTCCTTGAGGATGTTCTTAGAACTTTGTTTTGCTTGCAATTTTCTAAGATAGAAAATACATACTGATATGGAATAACAGGACTACAGAGCAAAAAGAAACTGTGGAATTTTTTGTTTTCCATTTTTTATCCAAGAATCACCCGAATATTTGTTGTTCTCTAATATTTTCAGCTATATACCTTATTTCAGCAGTTAACTGCTCAAGACATCACAAGGTAAATAGGATAGATATATGTTTCCTTGTTTCATTTATGTTAGCTATTGTTTGGAAGAAAACATATACCACCATGCCTCTCATTCTTTTCTTACAAAATAACAAATCCAATAATTTATTTCTAAATTCCCAAGCAATGGAATTAATGATTAAATGTTAAAATAATCTAGAATTAAATTTAGGATTAAAGATGGGGAAGAAGCATTTTAGCTTTTTTTTTTTTTGAGTCTTCCAAAATAATGAGGAATAGGGTCCATCTAAACAATCCAAATAAAAAGAAGTTCTGTCAATGTCAATCTGTTATTTTAACAAACTTAATAAGCAAATTGGAGCTCTGCACAGTTAATGTAATCAATGTTGTACAATCAATAATGAAAACAGCCCAAATACTGACTAAACCACGCCATGGCCAATTTAGTCCCATCATCTTGACGCAATCACATTGGCTTTCTAAAACAGTTTTCTTCCTGATGGATGCTCTGAGAAAGTAAAATAATCCATTTAAGGCTCTGTAGTTACAATTCACTTCACTCTGCCTTTGACTGAAAAATTTTTATGTATCTTCCACTAAATCAGTCCTAACAGAAACTCACTTCCTAAAACATAACAAACTTGAGCTAATCGATATAATTAACTTCCCATTATTGCCCTTTTTGATATATACAGTGAAGATGTTTTAACAACCGTTGGTATTTAATTGACACAATAACTATGCCCTATCTACAAAAATCATTTTCTGAGACATGCACGTTTTTGAATGTGTGATTAAATCTTTTAAAATCAGGGTATTTGGTTAGCAATGCAAAATAAAATCACTCAATACAAAATTCAAGCTTTTCCTTACACTGCAAAAATGTATAAGTGCATGATTGCCAGCTTAAATGTGGCTTCAAATTTTTATTACGGACATTTTGTGGACCCTAGAGTAAATGTAAATGTTTTGTTCCTAGGAACTTGTCAAACAGCAATCAGATAAGTACCATGAAAAGCAAGAAAATTGGAGAAGCTCAGAATTAGTGAAATTTGCAAATGACCTATTACAGGAAAAAGTCTTAGAGAAATTATTTCAATTATTTTACATAAATATAAAAAATGCAGAATAGGAGAGGGAAGAATGGGTATAACATGGGGGTATTTTCAGAACACTGGAATTGTCCTGCATGACACTGCAATGACAGAAACAGGTCATTATACATTTTTGTCGTAACCTATAAAATTGTGCCAGGCAGAGTGTAAACTATAATGTAAACTACAGTCCATGGTAAATAGCAATGCTTTAATATGTGTTCATCAATTGTAACAAATGTACCATACTAATGAAAGGTGTTGTTAACGTGGGAAAGTGTGGGAAGGAGAGGGGTTGGGGCATATGGGAATCCCTTATAACTTTTATGTAACATTTATGTAAGCTAAAGCTTTTTAAAAAATAAAATAATAAATAAATTTAAAAAAATTTAAAAATTTGGAATAGAGGTAACATTTCACTTATATTATAAATGAAGTGACAATTTGAAGTATATGTATTTTTTGGCATGATTTTTAGTACCTTAAACTTTGTCATCATTTATAACCTTGAAATAATTAGTATGATGGTCATTGTGGACTGCTTCCCAGATTCCCCTTCAGGAATGAAAACTAGATTGCCTATGGAAAGTCCTCAACCATCAGCTTCCTATAGGGATCAGCCAGTGGAAGAAAGTTGCTTCAGCGAAGGTCTGGTCTCAGTTCTGGAACAATCCTCATTCAAAGAAAGGCTGAGCTCAGGTTATAGGAACCCAATCCTCTGGCCCACCTGGCTAAAATTCTGAAGAGTTATCCCAGTTCATAGATTCAGCTGAAGCTACCATTGAGACACATCACAGTTCAACTTTTTTTCATTGCTCATTCCTGCTTCCCTTCCACAGGCATTGATCCCACAGAAATTCCCTAATAAACCTCATGCACAATAATCACCATCTCAGAATTTGCTTCCTAGGGAAACCAACCTGTGGCAGATAAAATATTAAGGCCTTAACACTTTAGTAAAATAAATGCTTTCCTAATTTTTTATCTATATAATGTATTTTAGAGATGGTCTAAGGCTTATAACATTAATACTGCTGTTAGGAATAACAATATTATTAGGTATAAGAGCATGCCAAATATATTGAAACAGCTCAAAAAATATCATGTTCAAAATGATGATGTGGTAAAAATACTAGATAATATTTCTGCTTTTCCATCATGTTCTCCTTATTCCTAGACCTCTTCCATGTTCTTTGCTTTCATGTATGACCTATGCATTCTATTTAACAGCTCCAACTATAGGTTGCAGTCAATGGCATTCTTGTACTTGTAGTTGAAAGGTAGTCTATTGTATTCTCATTATTAACTGTTCAGTTACCTTGAGGGCAATGGATTATTTGATGTGTGTGTTTTATATCTTATCTTATTCATAACATCTCCTGATAAACATTAAAAATAAAAATATCCTCAACAGTTGAGAACCTTATAAGTCCATGGTTAAAGTACAAATAGGTTCCATATATCTTTAACCTGGATTAGAATTAAATAATATATAATATATATTTTAATTAAAGACTATTTATAAAAAGATTATTCAATTGCAATATCTATGTGGCTAATATATAAGTCAACATGCCTTGATATAATCCTTCTTCCTAAAGAAACAGGCTCAAGGTCACTGCATGAACAGAATTGCATGTTGAATTCACAGTCAGCAATGCCGTTTTCTTTTGCTGACCTGAGTAAGATGATGGTGAGTACTTAAACTAAAAGATGTGCTGGGGATTTGAACCGCCCGTTCCTAATCCACCCACCCTCCAGTGCTGCACCACTTAACCCAGGAACACCACCGCTCATCTGCCCCATCCCCCAACATGCTACCACACTCTATCCCTTGCATGTAACTGTGAATCTTGACATTCCATGGGTTGGGAGAGGGGGGTATCACGGGCCCTGGGGGGCTGGGGAGAAGGGAACAGTCAAGATCTAATGGGTTGTTTGGTGGTCATGGGGAAGGTCTTTCATTACCTTTCAGTAATGGACACAGGACATGGTAAATATCATCAAAATTATTTAACTGTATCATCTAAATTGTAAACTATACTGTAAATCAAAAAAAAAAAAAAAAGAATATCTCTCTAAATAAATAAATAAATGAAAGAATGGCAGAAAGGTAAAAAAAAAAAAAAAAAAGATGTGCTGGGTTGAAGCTAGAGCGGCCGCCGTTTAAGTAGAGGAGGCAGGTGGAAACCAAGGAGCAGAGGATAACAAGATGAGATACTAAGTCAATCAGCTGCCAGGGCCAGAAATGATAGTCAAGGGTCTCTTTCTGTTGAGGCCTTTGGGACCACTCTTATTTCCTTTCTACTTGATGGCTGAATTTTACTGATAAAACATTCTCAGCCAAATAGTAAATGCCAAATATATATGGGATTGGGTTTTTGCTTTTAAATAATATAATCTAATTCCCTGCTCATCCAAATTGTTAAATGTTGCAGTTTCAAAAGAAGGATTTGACAGATTTCAACAGTTTATCCTCCTCTGAGTCCTCCAGAGATTCAACTTTGAATACTGTTTTATATTCTATTGATTTTATCATCTCACATCAACCTTCAAAAGAACTATTGGATATGGTTATTTTCACATTTATTTTCATCTATTGTAAATATTTAAAAAATAGTAAAAATGGAATTGACCCATTGGCTAAAAAAATGCAATTAAATAAAGTTAATACAATTTTGTGTGACAATTTATTATATATATTTAATTAGATAAAATTTAAGAAAACTCATACACTGTGTCTCTTCATATGGGAAGTACTGAAAAAAAATTTGAATGATTAGATTGTTGAATTTAGATCATTCATATCCTGGATAAATTGACAAATATATTTTCATCATAACAAATTATTTGACTGAATGTGACCTAATCAAACTGCAAACTTCATAGTCAAACTGCAAAAATAGCCCATTATCTAATTGCCTCAGTAGCTGGAATTTGTTCATTTTATTAACCCTTTACAACTTATTGTCATTTAGGAAAAGAAGGACTTTGGAGTTTGAACACAATGGCATCTTGATGAGGAAGAAGATACTAAAGAACCATGAGACTCTGAGGACAGGGAGATACAGTTAAGTACAAAGGCAGAAGCTACAAGCCACATAGAAGACAGAAAACTGTTGAGGGAAGTGATCAGAGTATTCTGGCTTGTCTCAAAAAAGAAAATAGAATAAAGCCAGAATAATACAAAAGTCCAACAGTTTCAGTCCTGAATTGATATACTACATTCAGTCACATTGCATGACATGGCAGCTGTGAATCCAGGTGTGGGTTAAAAACAAAATGAGGCCCAGACAATCATCATTCACAGGTTCGGAAGTTATTGGGTCTAGGCAGATGCTCAGTGCAAGACCTGGGCAAGGCTCACAGACCTCTGATCAAGTGTTGGCTCATAGTTCCTGGCAGAGCTCTTGTTTATTGTTCAATGGAGCTAGTTAGAACTAAGAAGGGCAATCTATGTTGAATTAGGAAATATGGCTGGCACCCAGTAAAGGCAAACTGGAGACAGACAATGAGAATTAAGTCTGGAGTTAGGAATCAGCAATGGTTTCAGCTGTAATAGACCAAGATAGAAGGGAAGATGAATAAAGAAAGTTTTCATCCACATTGACTGTACGTAGGTTTTTGAAAGTGGTGACAGGTACATAGGTAATCGATGTATCTAGCTTGTTTGGAAAATCTTCATCCTCATTGCATTTTCTGGACAATGTGGATGAAACCTAACTGCTGATTATCAAATAAAATTATAAAATAACAACAACAAAATAACATGTATCTTAAATTTGTGTATCTGTTCCCATAAATCCCAGACTAGGAATTATTATTTCTGAAAACAAACAAAACACCCTCAGCAGTCACTGTTTTACATTCCCACTTCCAAATTTCTGTCCAGGTTGTCATCACTATATGCCTGGATTAATGCTACAGCTTCCAAGTTGGTCTGTCTGCCTATCTATCATACTTTCTCACTGAGAGATTTTTACATACATATCCTTTCATTATCTCACTTCTATGCCTAAAGTTTTCAGTATAGCCTATTGCTACTGTAACATTTCTACCCCTATTATTCTCTTCTATTTTCCTATGAATCTTTTACCCCTACCCTCCTGTAGTTTGGTCACCTCACTCTCGTCCATGCATTCCTTGTTGCTCTGCAAACACACTATGCCCATTCCTATTTCTGGGCTCATATTTTGCTGCTTGCCTGGAATGTATTTTTGTAATTTCTCAATCATGTAAAATATCTCAATTCTATCTATTCTTTTAGAGTCGGATGCCCATCTCAATTTATAAGTGTGTAAGGATAACTTCAAGAAGAGGGGTTATGCAATGCTTCTTTTAAATTGTCTCAACCAAAGATTATAGTCAGAAGCCTTTCTTGACTAATATGTTATGCTCAAGTGGAATAATTTCTTATAGTGTTGTCTCCCTAGGTAAGCAATAAAATTTTTGAGGGCAGACGTTATCTTATACTTTCAAAATGTCTATCCTTATCCCAGATACAATGTCTGAAATAGTAGTAGGTCTTCAATACTACTAATGAACCATATTTGAGGCTCCCCTCAGAATTTAGTGGAAGTGATATGAACTATAAAGATATAATTATTTTGCATAATAAAAAAAATTTCCTTAGTTCATTATTTCTTTAACATGGTAGAAATCCTTTGGAATATACAACAAATACAAGATTCCTAAATTATGGGGACAAGTTTATAATTCTTAAAATAGAGAATCCAATCCAAGACAAAAATGTATGCATGACTGGTTTAGGGAACTGAATAAGAATTTGAAATTAATAGCCAGGTGACATAATTTTAAAAGAAAATGATTAGCAGCCACAAATACTAAAAATGTGTTTGACTTTATGAAAGCTTATAATTATAGCATAAAACACTATGGTTCCTCAGATAATGGCCAAAAAAAAAGAGCAATCAATACCCAATGTGGCTCTTGAATGATTTCTTAAAGATAAATGACAAAAGGAAATAAATAATAGATGGCAAAATAGGAAGGAAAACCAAGCAATACTAATTTAAGAAAGAGAGAGATCTACTTAAAATTCACATCAGCCATAAAAGCATAAAACAGTGACAATAATAAATATAAATGACTTTGATAAAGAAGACAGTACTCATTCCATCAATGGGATAAGAAAAAGAAAATTAAATTAGAGCCTTTGTGCCTTCACAATTAACTACTAGGTGTGCAATAAAAACAACAAGCACACAACTGTAATAATGTAGTTGCCATTGATGGAAAGCTTTTATGCCTAGGCTTTGTGCTAAGCACATTATATATACTATCTCCTTTATGTCATTAACAACCTGTTTAGGTTCATAATGTTATCATTCTTATTTTACAAACCAGGCAACTGAGCCTTCAAGAGGTTGCCTAACTTACCTAAAGTTACACAGGATGTGATAGAAGAGGAACTTGAACTCAGCACTTCAGACTACACAAATAGAACCATAATTCACATTAGCTGGAGAGAGCCAATCACCTGTAGATGACAGAATAAAAGGCCATAGAAGCAAGGTGGCTTTTTTGGATTTTCATGACTAAAACTATAATTCATTTCTCCTAATTTTTAATATAAAGCAGTTAATTCCCATGCTACTACTTTTTCAATAATAAAAAATAATAATTTACTAGATTTTCAGTAAATTCTGAATATTCCATGGTATAGGTTAAGGAAACAAAGAATTAATCCAAAATTCACACACTGTTTAAACATATGTTTTCTTAACTTGTAAATATTGTGTCAGAAGAGCTCATATTTTATTCGCCGTTATATTCCCCAGTGTCTTGATTAAAATGAACGTTGAATGAATGAGTGAATGAATTCATGGTAAATAATGTTACCTCTTCTAAAAGAAAAAAATATTAATTAGCATAACCCACTTTTGAAAGTACCATACTTTTATATGTATTTTTCATGTTGATCAATTTGCAAAATAGTGTTTGAAGGGAAAAAATTGATATCTTCTAAAATTCAGAAAATATATTATTAAATCTTCCACAGGAAATTTAATCAAGTTAATTGAAATGGTAGATGTATTTAGAAGTGAATGCTTGTTAATTAAAACTAGGGTATCATCAATGATTCATGACAGGTAATATTAAAAGAAAAAAATGCAAATAGCAAAACAAAGAGATAGTTAAAGAAAAGAAATTGTTTAATGCCTGACTTTCTTCTTGTCTTGTCTACATTGCTCACTTCAATTTGTGCAACTTGACTTGAACCATTATACTGCTTCTCTCCCCAACTGTTAGCCCATTGTGCTGTTCTTCAAAGCAAAGGAAAGAATGTTAAAGCCACCAAGCATAGCAGACATCTACTTTACTCAAATTGCTACTGATTTTAATTTTTTTTTCTCTTGGTAGGATTCATTTAAGAGTTCTTCTGACCTGGAATTCTCTTTAACCTCCATTTTGATCTAAGTCATTTTGTATTCTTAAAGGTCTAGTTCAAGCTCAATTCTTCTATGAGGGCTTTCCTGGCTAAGGACACATAGGTGATTCTAAATTGTCATCCTCTAAGCTCCGTTGAAATCCTCACCAAAATATGGCTTTAGACTTTGCAAGCAGAAAGAATATATAGAAGAAGCTAGTGTAGAGCTGGAACCACAAGAAGGTACTGAGATGTCATCTAGTCTGGGACCCCGGCTCCATAGACTTTTATACTCCCACCTACACATCTCATCACACACGACCATTTCTAGAACATGCAGAAACAAAGAGAATTCCTGGGGAGCCAGCTTTTTTTAATCTCAGTATTAAAATGATATAAAAATTTGCTCAGTCTATTGAAGACTGAGTAGCTGGCTACTGAGTGCTATCTTACATATGACAATGACTTAGGAGCATGTTACATAATTACAATTATGATCACCTAGTTTTTAAATAATAACAGCATAATCAGCAATGGTACCTAAGAAACTGACATATTTACCTAAATTAATCTTCTAACCCCAGTTAATATCTGTCAAGAGGCATTGGAAACAAAGTAGCTTGTGCCTTCTTTCCAGAATCACCTTCTGCACAACACATGCAGCCCATCAGAATCAGGATACTGGGGAAGTCCATAGCTGGATAACGTTCTTCATACATTAATCATATTCGATACTTTTAACTCTTCTGTGAGAAAACTGTTCATTTTGAGGTTTGGAAAACAGGCACATAGAAGCCAAAGAATATGACATTTAAGAGGTATAGAATACAACCAAGATTTTAGACCACATTTACCAATTTTAAAAGTATTGTTTTTTTCTAATGTGCATTACATAATGTAGAACTAGAAATAAGAAAGTATTAAAGTGCACACAGAACCAAGCCATAGTCAGAGACAGATTAATCCATTCACTCATTCGTTCAACTAATATCTATTTATTTGGGTTCCATTAAGTGCTATGTGTGGAAGAAAGAATTAAATATAAGGAACTCATATTATGGCAGAACAAAGAGCAGAGAGGTAAACAAGAAATTACACAACTATGTAGTATACAGTATAGGAAAGATGAACAGAGCTCTGGGAGTAGTGCATTTTGCCTGGGAAATCAGGAAAGATGTTTTGAGAGCACAGGTGGTAAGAGTCTGAGAATATAACTAAGTACTTCAGAAATATATTTATAGAAAATAATGAACTCACTAGGCTTTTAATCAAGTGAGTGGCATGATCAGAATTTCAAAAGAAAAAGAAAGAAATATAACCAGCTGTTTTGTGGAGAACTGTTTGAGGAGGGTTGGACAGGGAAATCAATACCCAGAGACCCAGGTGAGAGGCAATTTCCCTCCTTCAAGGGGAGTAAGACATTGAGAATAGAATGGACAGAAACGTATTCAATTCAATAAGTTGAATTATGCATACATAATGTGAGAAATAATCTTTGTTACATGTCAGTCTTTCTAGCACCACATGAATGAGAAAACTATGCCTCTACTATCTTCCAGTGAAGATTCTACTGCCTTTGTGCCTCACAAAATAAGCTGAAGCAATACCTTTCCTCAGCACCAGAGTGTGGCAACAGAAGTGGATTCCTTGGCACCCATGGACTTCCCCAATATCTTGGTTCTGATGGGCTACATGTGTTGTGCAGAAGTCGATTTCGGAAAGAAAGCACGACTACTTTGTTTCCAATGCCTCTAGACAGATATTAACTGGGGAGAGATATGAAAGTTAATTGGAGGGAGAAAGGGACCTGGTGTGACCTTGACTCTGGTCTCAGTAGTAAGTTCTAATTGAGAGGTGTCAGTGAAGATAGAATTCAATGGCATAAAGGACTTGGCATCACAAATAATTTTCCAAATAGGAGCAGAAAACTTGGGATGTTGAAAGGGGCATATTGATATGGAAAGACTTCAAGAGGTCAGAAAAGATTCTGAAACTTTATATGTGTACAAGGCACCGAATAAAATTTCCTTTTAACAGAGTGTTGTTCCTTTTTGCCAAATAGTCTGCATTTTCATCATAAAGTAGCTTCTTCTTTTTAGTTTTTGCATTTTATTTTCTTGCAATTTTGTCAATAGTTTATCTTTTGCTTGTTCTTATTTACAGCACTGCCTCTCTTCTCAAGCTGTGAACAGGTTTTCCCATTTTTATGGGCTTCTGGAAAGTCTCTCTAGTCTAGAATATTTCTTACATTTAATTATATTAATCTGCACCTCTGCTGTTTGGTTTTTATACCCTTTCTTGTTTAGAGTCATAGCTGCTGCAGTTTGGTACTTTATCAGGTATTTGTTATTAAGCAATAAAACTTTCTGAATTATAAATAAAAACCAGAAAGAAACACCTCTCCCCATTTCATTCTCAATGTTCCAACTAGTCCTCTAGTGTATATGAATTTGTATGGAAAAATATCTTCTTAATAGGAAATTCAACTTAAGAATGCCTCAAAGGTGCTCTATTCAGTCTACTAACATTTTCTATTGGATCTCCTTCCAATGCCTTTTTAATTTGCTTGTGTTTTGACATTACCAGAACAAGAGGAAGTTCTGCGCCATTTCATAATTGTATCTTCAGCCACTACAATTATGCCAGAAGCAGAGCAGGAATTCAGTAAAAATTTAGCTTGACCTAATTCAGTTCTTCCATTTTGCGGCCCTCCCATGCCCCGTTATATGCTGACATACTGATTTATGTACCTTTTTCCACATCACTAGTCTCTACCTCTCATCACTGTACCCACCTGAGGAATCCCCATTCCACCTTTAAGCCTCCAGCACTGTCTGTGAAGTAATTCCTTGGGTATATATAAGTGCTATTACACATAATGTGGCATCTTACACAGTCTTCCAGATAATACTTAATAAATTTAAGACTAAAACTCATTGCCTTTGTCATGATTAAATTCTAGGATCTTTAAGTAGGATGGTGTTTTAGTTTGCTAAGACCTGCTAAGGCAATATATCAGAAATATATTGGATTTTATGATGGAAATTTATTAGGTTGAAAGCTTAGGTTTCTGAGGCTGTCAGAGTGTCCAATTCAAGGCATCATCAGGAGATGCTGTCTCACTGAAGTTCGGCTCTGGCAATCCTGGATTCCTTCCATGTGGTGAAACAAAATGGCGGCTCTTAGGTCTGGGTCTCTGCTCCAGGCTTCTGCTCCAGGCTCACTTTCTCCTCAAGCTCAGCTGCAGACAATCAGGCTCATCTCTCACCTCTTCTCTGGGCCTCTCCTCTTTGAGCCTCTTGGGGTCCTCTTTGCTGACTTTTTCTGTGTGCTTCTGCTTGCAGTCCTCAGTTTATAAAGGACTCCAGCAAGAGTAATAGAACCCATCCTGAGTCCTGCAATCTAATAACAGGCCCTTACCTGAAGTGATCTAATCAAAGTGATCTAATGAAAAGATCCCTTAGCTGAATTAAACCAAAAGGTCCCACATACAATAGGTTTACATGCACTGGAATGGGTTAGCTTAAGAATATAATCGATTAGTTTAAGAACTCAAACCAGCCCAGGTGGCAAAGGAATTTATCACACAAACCATGGCTCTCTTGTTCAAGACAACGTTGAACAGAAAGGGACACCAGGCATGAACCAGAACAAAGATTACCCATCTGTAAGCAAAAGGGCCAGATTTTCAACTTGTATTCTAAGTGCCTAACACAATAGGCTTTCAAAAAATGACTATGAGATGAAGGGTTGAATAAGTAGATGTATTTAACAACACTCCTTGAAGAAATCAAAGGATTTGGAGAATGTACATATGAGTTTTAGGCATTGCTCTTACTTACTAAATTTATGAAATTGTGGCAATTGCTTCATCTTTTACATCCTTCATTTTCTCATCTCTGGTGCAAATCTTATGTAACTAATACCTTGGTGTGAGAATTAATAAAAACATGGGCTGTATGTGTAATAAAAAAAGGAGTACAAAGGTATGTCAAGAGCCCTCAAGTTTCAACTTCAGGTGTTGCTGTGATATTCTAACATATAAAATGAAGGTGCTGTGTATTCTAGGTCTGAATTGCCTTAGATGGGTTAATATTTGTAAATTATTTAGAACAGGGATTAGCATGTGTTTAAAAATGCTTGTTTTGTGAGCCAGTATTAATAGTAAATGTTGGCTAACTTTTACAAGAAACCTGCGGCACAGAATCACCTTTCTGTTATAGCTTCTTTGAGTTTAAGGATGTAAGTTCTGTTTACAAATTCTCTCTGAAATACTAGATGTATTAGCTCCGGCAACATATTTAAGCTCTGTCTTTGTCTCTCTTCATCTGTAAAGAGAAGATAATCATACCTACCTAATGGGTTGTTTAGGAATATAAGATTAGTCATTATATGTGAAGTCTGCCCAAAAGTGTTTTGAGCAAAACTGGTACTTAGAAGTCTTAATAAATACTTGTTATTAGCTATTATTTGCATAGACGTTTAAATTAAAAGTAAAAGTATTTTAATTTAATTCTGTAGAATAATACATAATATTTTTGAAAAATTGGAAAAGGCATGTTAGGGTTGATGTTTGTTTTATTCCCAATAAGATAATAATTGCAACAAATCTAATCTCTATCAGGTAAATATATATTCTGGATTTTAATATTTTTCCAGAATAACATATTTTGATAGCATTTTCTATGTTCTGTATTGAAGAGTTACCTGGAATGCTGTGTTTTACTTTGTCAGTTTTCATTTAAGGAAAATGAAAACTTTATGTGCAAACATAATTGTCTATCTGAAATTATGTTAAACTCTTAAATTGCTTTGTGAGTTTGTGGCTATAGTTGACTTTAAATAAAGATAAAAAGCATCTTTGCATTTGATGATATTCTGACCAGCATTATCATCTTCTGCACCCCACACGTCAGTTAATTTTAGTCAGTTCACTTTAACAAATGATTAGTTCAATGGGCAGGAAATCACTGTATTTCTGTAGACTTAATACAAAATTTAAATAGAATTTTCTGTTGGTTTTGGTGTCTCTATCGATACTGTTTAAAAGAGTGATACTTTTAATAGATCCACCACATATTAAGCATGACTAAAACAAAACAAGTTATACACAGTTTTGTATGCTATAAAGAAATGGTGCTCTATTTAGAATACTTTCAATGTATTTGAACTTTCCCAAGCACAATCCACCTGACTGTGCTTCTAACCCTAATTCTCATTTCAGTTCCCAAGTTTCTTTCCATTAGTATTCTCAAAAAATCGAGAGTCCTGTTGCTTTTTCAATATTTATAAATCTTTCATCTGCCTAGTGACTTCATTTCTAGTAATACTACACACTTTATTGTACTGTGTTGAATTTTTAAAAGGCCTCATATTAACATTCCTTCTAATCTTATGACTTGAAGCATCCACATCTTGATTTGAATGCTAGAAAGATATACATACCACACAGCAAAAGTTTTTGTCATCATTAATCATCAAGCAGTTAAAAGCATAAATACCTGGATTCAGAGTTATAGGAATTTGCTTTTTTATCTATAAGAAAAATCACTTTCAATATAGATTGTAAAATATTGATATGTGTGGTAAATTTAGGCAGTTAGATATTACCTCCTCTCTCTTAATCACTATAGCGTTTTTCAAAATGATTTAGTCACCGAAAGAAACTATTTTATTTGACATATATTTTACTTGGGGAAAACTTATAAAGCACTTGGCACTGTGTTTGGCACATAGAACATACTCACTATATATTAACTTTTGACACTTTTCCTTTACAGTCCTAAGTGTATTTCATTGTTATTTTTGGCAATAGTCTTCTTCTCTTTCTTGTTTCCTTCCTCCTCCTCTTCCTCCTCCACCTCCCTCTTCCTCTCTTCCTGCTTCTTCTTCTAATTAGTTCCTCAGAAATAGGAGTTGAATACAATTTTTAGATAGATTTGATGCCCCACACCCACCCAGCATTGACAGGCAATTACACTAATAAAAGGTACTGCTCTAGGCTGCCCTGTAACTTCCAGCATCAAATGCTGTCAAATTCCTCACCTAATGCCTCATATCTGGACTCTCTTCTTTGAATTTTTAGTTGGCTTCTTATGTATGACTTTTTAATTACAGTGCTATGGCCCCGTTAGTTTCTGTAGCACTATGTACTCAAACCCACTTATCCTGGCCAGATGCCCAAAATTGCAGTTTAGCCTGGACCACAGATGCCCACTTTAATGTGAAGAAAGGATGGTTAGTTTTCACTTTTTAATTTCAGTTCGTGCTATACAAGGACAGGGATTTTTTAATGAAAAAAATAATTCTAAATATTAATAAAATTCCCCAAGAATTAAATTAGTCCTGACATTAATAGCCTTTCTGGACAACTGCCTTCCTAGGGTGCTAGAGCTGCTGTCATTGGGTTATTCATTAGAGAGATTTCTTCATGAACTCTGTGTACTCCAAAGATTAATCATGAATAAAGGAAGGAAACAGTCTGTCTAAGGAACCATACAATGTGTAACCAGAGGTATATAATCATATATTATTTTCAGTTAAAGACAGGATTTATTTATTTATTCTTATTTTTAAAAGATACTTAGATTATATAAATTTTACACAGAAACTGTAGGGATTCCCATACACCCCACCTCCTACACCTCCCACAACCTCCCACATAAACATCTTTCATTAGTGTGGCACATTCATTGCAATTGATAAACACATCCTGGGGCTTTGCCATTTAATATGGACCATAGTTCACATTGTAGACCACACTATCTCCCACACAGTTCTGCATGATATATGATGATATAAAAAAGCCTATGTCTGTCATTGCAATGTCACCCAGGACAATTACCAAGTCCCAAAAAAGCCCCCATATTACAACTGCTTTTCCCTCTCCCTGCCCCCAGAGCCTCCAGTGGCCACTGGCTCCACATCAGTGTTGTAATTTCTTCCATTGTTTGAATCACAATATGTCTATAGTAGAACACCAGTAAGTCCACTCTAATCCATAGCTCTTCCCCCCATCTTGAGAAGTCCACTCCACCTCCAATTGAAAGGGAACTTATATCCCATGGGGAAGATTGATGAGATTATCCTGCCTGCACCTTCAGACTCTCCCCCTTCTCTGGGACAGCCGTTGTCCATCATCATCTCCCCGCCAGTTGTCCTGGGTGAGTCCAATGAGCTGTAGAATAGGAGTTGCTGCTCCACCGAGGTTCTGGGCCCAGCTGGCACATGGACAGCCCAAAGACTCAAGTCTCTGGATGTACACCTACAAACTCCAGCACCAAGTATAGTTTTAAATAATAGGGAGAGATGAGCCACGTGCAGAGAAGACACAGTTGAGTCCAACTCTGTCACTCCCAGGAGTACAAACTCCAAAGTAGGGCCAAATTGGCAAGGCACCAAAATTCTGGAGCTATCCGCCTTGATGTAGGACCTGGGTGTCTCCAGAGCCTTCAAAAGCCCCACTATTTGGGGTGATATCCATTTTGGAATTCTATGAGATCCTACTGAGATGTGCATAAGGGTTACCTCTGGGATGACCTCCTGACTCATTTTGAAGTCTCTTAGCCATATAAACTCATTTGTCTTTACCTTTTACCCCTTTTATTCAAGGTCTTTTTCCAGTCACATTGCCAGTTGGGCTTGGTAGCAATCCCTTGGTGCCAGGGAGGCTCATCCTCGGGAGTCATATCCCATGCCGGGATGAAGGTAATGCTGAGTTTGGCTAAGAGAGAGGCCACATTTGAGCAACAGGGAGGCTCTCAGGAGGCAAAGCTTAGGCACCCCATAACACTAGGCTAAGTTTCAATTTCAAGAGCAAAGACTCATAAGGCTAGTCATCATTATCAAGGGCCCATCAGTGGATCCTCCTCATTCACCAGTCACTTCCCCTGCACTTGGGGGACTGTTGCTGCTCCCTTAGAGAATGTGGCAGAGCTCTCCAGGATGGGAATTCAGTATTCTCTCATTTATTGAGTAAATCTCCACCCACTGTGACAATGCCCGTGACCATCTGAACATTTTTATATACCTTATAATTATGTTCAGGTGAACTTCCTCCCATGTATCCCCCATCCCTGACACCCACACCAGCAATTTTATATTAGAAGTTAAATACTGAAAATTCTAATGGGGAAATAAATGATTTATATTATATCTTATTACATAACAAAAAAATTTTAAAAGGACACCAGAATATTAATTGACTAAGTAGTAGTTAGCTGTGCATAAACTGAAGATGATAGATACACATGCACACACACACGTATTACTCAATTTTCTGATAACTAGGGTTTTGTAAATTTGAATTTGAAAATGCCTTAACCATGGTTGAAATCCATTTAGCAAAAAAGTATGACTATGTCAGATTTAATATTTCCATGGTCCATATAAAATAATATACGATTAATTGCAGAAAGAAAACTGTGAATATATTATCTTGTATTGTATGTTTTCTAATCTCAGGTTAATTTCTTTATAAGCAAGTAGTAAGTGAGCACTGAAATTTAAATAACAGCATACTGGGCTCATCACTGTTCTTTTATTTTTCTATGAAACAGCAATTTTCTATCATCATACCTTTCCAATTAAAATCATTACCATAACTTAATGAAAATGTACTCTATTTTGCCAAGAAACAAACTAAAGAATCAAATCATATAGAAATAGATCTAATAGGAAATAATTACTGAGGGCTATGTGCCAGGGACAGTGTAAATCACCCTACCAATATTATCTAATTACTCATCATGACAAATTTTTAAAATTTTATCCTTTGGTTATAAAGAATCACAGAGAGCATAAATAGAGGGAGCATAATTTCCATAGCCTCCATGGGCACAAGGCAAAAAGTTGTAGGATTAGCATGCTATCCACACATTTCCTAAGTTACCTATTTCCAATTAATCAAAATGTGAACTATAGACCATGGTTAGTAGCAATGTTTCAATATTTCATTCATCAATTGCAACAAATGCATCACACTAATTTTAAGATATTATTAATAGGGGAAAATGTGAAAAGGAGAGAGAGTAGGGTGTATGGGAGTCCCCTATATTTTTTATGTAAAATTTTTTTGTAGTCTAAAACTTCTCTAGAAATAAAGTTTTTAAAAAAGGAAAAAAAATGTGTTTTCTTCATTTAGTTCTAATATATTTATATTAGGACTTTAATAATTTTGTAAGGAAATATAAAGGATATTTTACTATCCATTTTTAAATGGATATTAATTCCAAAAATTATGCTTTATGATTCAATTGTCATGGTACTAAAGAAATTATTCAATTAGGATAGAAATGCTTGCAGTTTTCTATGATATTACATTTCCCAAAGATTCATGTACCTTTTCTATTTCACAATTTTTTTATCCCCTTTATCTTTTCTCTATTTCTATATGTTTTCAGGTTAAGGATAAGCAGTCTACCAAGTAACAAACATTCTGACAGTCATAGAGTGTTTGACTGTTTCACAATATCAAATGGTGCCTCTGATAAATCTGCCTCTCTTTCTCTCTCTCTCAAGTCTTGCTTCAAAAACTTTTACTTCTACCTAACAACAAAAAGACCTTCCAATTAAGCATCTCTTAGTTATTTTTCAGTGAATCTATGTAGACCAGATCATACACAAATGTTGAATGACTCTCTTTTAAGGATTCAGAGCCTAGAAAACCTTATGTTTGCATTATTTTTATTTGTACTGTGGTAAATTGAATCACATGCCCAAATTTGCACACTCTTTTTTTTATTTATTTTTTTATTTTTTTTTTTGGTGCATTTTCTTTTTTTTTTTTTTTTTTGGTTAAAAATAAAACTTTTCACAATCCACACAAACATTGGCAAAATGATATATATATATATATGCATATATGTGTGTTTGCTTACAAAAATGTTATATTTATATATATATATATATATACATA